>CAKNXH010033861.1:0-13144 GCA_932178445.1 Andricus quercusramuli | reverse complement strand
GACCTACGGCAAGTGATGACTTCATACTTTCCACAAACGTAGCAAAACACATTTCTATCGCTGTTGCAGTCATGGCTGGTAAAAACATGATTACTTGTTGTAGCTTTATATTCTTTATCAGTTGAATCGCCAACCAATGAAGGGTGGCGGTAGCTGGATGACGACGATTGCGAGCCCGTTTCCTCACCCTGACCAATCGCCGATACTGGGCGTCCAATACCCTGCATCGTACTTTCTCTCCTGCCAGCCATGACGGCACAATGCCTTCACCACAGGGCTCAGCCGAAAAATGAAAAGCAAGAAAAAAATCTGTTTTCCGCCGTCACCACGTGGAGCACAGAAAAAACTCCGGGTAAATGGTGTTGCAGGTAACTTCGTACAGAAACTGTCTTTTGTTCTCATAAAAGGTGTCACCACCGTCTTTAAAATTTGAAGCCACTAGCTTTGCTCGCTCAATTGAAGTTAGCTGATCGTTGGTGTAACAGGCAAATCGGATAAGGGCGGCTTCATAAAAGCTCACTTGCCGAATCGTTAGAGCTGTCAAAAGTTCCTTACAAGCGTCGGTAAAAGCAGAAAAATATCGAGACGCCAGGGAAAGTTTACCCACATGTAGAAGTCAAATTTTGGATCGGTAACACATTTTTCTTTCGATCTAACTTTGATATGACCTGGATATGACCTTCACCTTGGCACCGTGGGGTCAAGCGGGCCTCGGATTCAGACTTAGCGACCCCCACAATATATTAGTATGGTAGTCTAGTCCCATGTGGCTCATTTACCATTTGCCCATATGAATCATCTATATATTTAAATAAAATGACCTTAACAGGTCGTCACTAAAAAATAATAACATACATATCTGGACGTAAAATCTTCCGTTCTTTCAGAATTTGCAGTCAGAAATTTATTTTTAGTGGAATGAATGAAATTGACCTTGAAATGACCTTGACCCTGACTCGCTGAGTCCAAATGGACCCCGGATTCGGATTCAGCGACCCAAAAAACATAAATTATGGTGGTGATCTTCATCCAAATGACTTTTCTGTCCGTTTGACCTTCAAATGCCCTTGACCCAGATGTGCTGGGGTCAAACGGACCACGGATTCGTGCTCAGCAAGTCAGAATACATGGGAACATATATGTCGCATCTGTAGAACAGAAAAGTGTTTTTCTGTGTGCCGGTGTTGTTATAAACAAATTGTATTAACAAATACTCGACATGAGCGGTTATTCGTTTCCAAAGTATATTTCTGCTCTGAAATCGCTTGCTTCCATTGTTAGGATGATACGTGGCCATTACAATTTAAGATTAAGTGTTATTTGTTTATTTTATAAACAATTTATATAAACAAATGCACATTTTGGGTGTTTTTAGGCCAGAAGAAATTGTTTTTTTTCTCTAACCTTGCTTGAATTATATTGCCATTGATGTTTTCTAAACAAAATTTTGCAGCCCATAAATGTTTGTTTATTTTATAAACAAATTATATAAACAAATGCATATTTCGGCTGATTTCAAGCGAAAATAACCCGTTTATTCTCTTTATCTTGCTGAAATTATATTGCTAATAATGTTTTCTGACAACATTTTTTCCACCCATCTATATTTGTTAATTTTATAAACGAATTATACAAACAAATGTACATTTTTGTGGATTTCAAGCGGAAATGAATCGTTTTTTCTTCTGGCCTTGCAGAAATTATATTGCCAATGAGGTTTTTTGAAAAAAACTTGGCCATGCATTAATATTTGCTTATTTAGTAAACAAATTACGTAAATAAATTCACATATAACGCATTTTTAGGCGAAAAGATATAGTTTTTTCTTCTGATCTTGTTGAAGTTATATGGCCAATAATTTTCCATAGAAAAATGTTGCTAAGCATCAGTCATCGTTCATTTCTTAAACAAATTATATGAAGTGATGTGAATTGCAGATATTTATAGGTGGAAAGAAATCGTATATTCTTTTATTATTTTTTGAACTATATTGATCATGAATTTCCCAGACGGAATTTTGTTACGCCTCGCTATTTGTTTATTTTGAAGACAAATTAGGTGAACAAATTCACGTTGTAGGATGCAGGTGTTTATAGGCAGAAAAAAATCATTCTATTATTAGCCATATAACTTCAAAAAGATCAGAAATAGAAACTATATCTTTTCGCTTAAAAACGCGTTATATGTGAACTTATTTGCGTAATTTGTTTATTAAATAAGCAAATATTAATGCTTGGCCCAATTTTTCCACAAAACCTCATTGGCAATGTAATTTTAGGAAGGCCAGAAGAAAAAACGATTTCTTTTCGCTTGAAAACGTCCACAATGTGCATTTGTTTATATAATTTATTTATGAAACGAAGAAATATTGATGATTGGGAACAATTTTTTCAAAAAAAAAAAAACATTATCAATATAATTTCAACAAGGTCAGGAGAAAAAACGATTTATTTTCGCTTAAAATCTCCTGAAATGTACATTTTTTTACATAATTTGTTCATAAAATAAACAAATAACACTTGATGTTAAATTTTAATGACCATGTATCATCATATCAATGAAAGCAAGCGATTTTAGAGCAGAAATATACTTTGAAGACGAATAACCCCTAATGTCTAGTATTTGTTAATAAAATTTTCTTTATAACAATTAACTTTGCAATTTAACAATTTTTGTATCTTTCTTATACACGTGTGCATCAAATTTGAGGGACGAGAAGTGTAAGAAAAATTGTTTCTAGAAGATAAAAAATGAAATTTAATAAATCAACATTTTTTTTGCTGTTTGCACTAACATAAAAATTGAATGAGCAAGAAAATGAAAAATCCAATCTCACCATCTTCTGAAAAATTTATTCCTGAATTTTTCAAGAAAAAGTCTGAAATCGGTGCATAATTGCGTTCTAAATGTCATTTTCAACCTGGTTCTCTGATTTCACCCCACTGCACTGTGCGCTATAGTGGTCGTTCTGGGGGTACCCTTAATCAACAAAGACATTAGGGCGATTTTGCCTATCGTTCCGTAGCATACGGTAAACGCTGAAGTCACGTGAAGACGTTTCTGTGCATGCTCTACGATTTTAGCGTTGTCGTTTTCCACTATCTGACGCTCCTTAGCCTATTGTTTGGCGTTCACCGTATCCTACGAAACGCTATGAAAAATCTCCCTACTATCTCGGGACTATCCAAACCGTTCTTCTTCTCCTTCTTGCTTTTGGCTTCTTATATAGCCGAACCGTAAACATCGCAACTCCGCTGACCTTGCAAGCGCCTCTCTCTCGACCCCTTGGACCTCCTTGTACTGTATCTCGGGAACCACTATAGCGGGACTCTACTACTCAGATACTCTTGAAGAGTGCTACAATGAGCGAATTCAACGCTAATATTTTTAAAGCGATCATCACAGAATAAGTGTATTGAAAATTACATATTTCGAAAACACACAGCCGAAAGTTGACATCGGGTCTAAATTTGAATCAGCGCAAAAAATAAGTCGCACAGTTTTCCAAAAAAATATGGAGGTGGACAAATTAATATTCAGAAGTGGCTTCTCAACCGATTTGAACGTTTTTCATTTTAAGATAAAGCCAATAAAATTCCGCATAAATTTGTCATGGTCGATTAAAAAAAAAGCTTCTTTTCATTTAATAATTATGTAGTAATTTGTGTGAATTTATGTCGACACACTTTTTATATAAGAATAATAATACAATTTTTTTTTTCTTCAGAAGAGTACCGGTTTTCGAGAAAAAATTGTATTCAATCCATGATATCTAGTATCAGTGAAGCAAACATCCAGAAAAGTTGTCTAATAGCTTAGCAATCGTCGATAAATTTATTGAATTTGTCATAAACAAATGAATGAATGAAAATGGGTTCATGGTGATTAGCAGTGATTTGTCAATTGATTCGCACAAAATTTGAACAATTTATGGACAAAACCTGCCTTTCTATCAAATTCATGAAATATAATTAATAATTTGTTATTTTATAAACAAATTTCATAAGTAATTATCTACATCAGGTATTTATGATGGAATAAATCCAATCTTTTCTACTAAATCGTCCAAAGTTTTACAAAAATGTCACTTACTTAACATATTTAGTCACCCAATAACAACGGATTTTTTAAGCAAATTTAATTAACAAGTGCACTGTCTGGCTATTGTTTGAGGTAACAACTTGATTTAGTCAATGTTATAAACTATAAATAGCTAATTACTAAATCTTCAGAAGGCTTACGTTCAATCAACTATTTCAATTATTCACAACAAATGTTTAAACAATTTTAATCATCTTAGGCATTCTTTAAGAGAAAAATTGCGCCTCTGCAAGTTATTAGTATTCTGTTAATTAGTAACAGCTCTGTGCTATCGATCGAGAATAATATTGATAATTGCTTGAGCAAACTTAACTGACAAATGCATTTCCGGCTATTTCTGAAAGTAAAAACTTGGTTTCTTAACATAGTCAACTGTTAATCACTAATTTGGAATGGAAGCTTCCAATGTGTCCCCTAAGGGTTTACATTTTTCTTGTATCTCTTCCCTATTTCTTTATATACACCCCCCCCCCCCCAACACACACTTACTTGGTGGTGGGAGGGGGACCTATAGTTTAAGGTGGGTTGCGAACCACCAAGAGCAACAGCCTTAAGTACTTAGAGAAGCTTTTTCCCTAGAGGTACCGGTCCCACGACTCTCCGAAGATGAACAACTCCCTTGCTAGGCAAGTGTTCACCGCATGGGCCACGGAGGCTCTTCCAGAGTGCGAAGCGGGAATCGAACCCGCAAGCCGACGGAGTGAGTCCAAAGCCTATGCCTTAACCCCCACGACCATCGTCCCACTTCAATCACTAATTTTTAAACCTTGTTTCAAACGTTATCGAAAAACAGCTGACTTTAATGTGCATACAAGAATACAGTTAGTACTTCATGCCTGCATCAAGGCCTAAGATTCTATTTCATGGTTCATGTATAATCGACTCCCCCATTGTATCGATCGGTCAATCATCAGAAGAGGCACAAGAAGCTAAGAATGAAGACTTTAAGATGCAGGGAAAGTAGTTCCAGGAAAAGTAGTCGTATTGACACAAATACTACTTACTGCATTGCCTCTTATTCTGTCCTAATCTCCACAAAACGAGTTCCAGAATAGATTTTGTAAAACAAAACAAAAATCGCGTACAGAGATGTCTTCCTTTCTTTTATATGTACGCGTTTTTCTTTGCTAGGGTTATTTTCTCTTTTTGATTCCGAAAAAGTTGCGATCTAAGTGCATAAAGTGCTTCCAGATGTAGAAACTATTAGTTGTAAGATTAAGTATGTATTATAATAATTTTTACGAGAATTCAATAGCAAGCTAGGATACATAATTGTTAGTTGGAGTTGGAAAGACTAATATTTTCAAAAACAAATTGAAGATAGGAAAAAGGCATATACTTCCGAAAAGGTCACCCAAGAATATTGACTTGATACTTTGCCTATGGTTCCCTTTTAGACCCTAGCTGAAGGCACTAACAGGATTTTTAGCGCAGATCAATATAATTTAAGTTATTCATAATTTTGATTTTTTTTAAATCAGTTTTTCCTTGAATCTCGGAAAATATCCATTTTGGAAAAAAATGTTGTGAGCAAAAGTTTTAGATCTCGTCCAAAGCCATATTTTTTATATCAATACTTTTCTTCTAAAATGAACATTTTTCGACAAAAAATACAAAAATAAATTTTCAGATTTTTTGTTCGAAGAGGGGGTTTTGGAAAAGGTGTTCAAATGAGTAGTAGGAGGGGGCGTGGGCAATTTGAAATGCCGCGAGAGGGTGTTGTTCACATCCACTTACGCCGCTCCCCTTTTCCAAAGGACAAAAAAGACCACGTGTCCTAATCTTAAGCATTTTAAATGGCCCACACCCCCTCCCACAACTTTTGTAAACAACATTTTTTTCGACATAAATATTTTTTGACATTTGAGAAAGAACTAATTTTTAAAAAAGTAAAAAGTAATAATACCTTCATTCATATTGATCTTCGACAAAAAACCTTTCAATGCGTTCAAATAGGGTCTAAAATGACCCCCTAGGCCAAGTATCAAGTTAATATTCTTGGGTGACCTTTTCGGAAGTATACCCAGAAAAAGTAATATTCCCAAAAATAAATAATAAAACCGTAATTGCAATAAATAGCAGTATATGCAAGGCATGTTGCAAAATAGGTTAGAAAGATTACCATTCTCGATAGAAAGGTGCGATGAGAGGAAAAATACTTTAATCTTATAATTTGTTTCACCGCAGAAGAAAGGTACCCTGCTCTGCCCCAGAAACCCGTGTTTGGTTCCCGCCAGCTTTGCTTTCTTCTAACAACATTTTTTCTGTTTCAGCTTAAATTATCATATACATATCCAATTGTATTTTGAATGTTTATAATGCCAAATATCATATCAATTCATTTTTATTTTGCCTTTAAATTATTATTATTTAGAGAGGATGTAGACTCCGGAAGTTTCGATCATGTTCCTTAAAGGAACCAATCCCAAAGCTACTGGAACGTGCACGTCATCCGCTTCTGCTCCTTCTGTCCTAGGAGGTAAGCAAGAGCGGGAAATTTACGCGTGATAACATCGGGCAAATCTGTTCCTTGGAGTCAGGTCTCTAGCCACGGATGACCATACGCGGCAGACAAGACAGTTGGAGATGAAGGTTTCACCTCTGGATACTTTTTTAGAGCTACCAATCTTTGTAGAATTTAAGAGAAACAGTGTTGACGGACCAGATGGAGTGATCCCAGGAGAGCAGCCTTTTGCATCCGGTTCGCCATTAAATGAGCCTGACGCTGGCAAGTCGGATCTTGTTGAGTTGGCTGATAAATGAAGCTTTCATACCTCCAAGACAGCCGAGTATGAGAATTATAAGATGGACTTTGTAGCCTTGATACAGCCTACTCAGCTCGAAAAGAAGTGCTTGATATTTCGCCCGTTTTTCTCCCTCCTCAGCCATGATATTACTATCGGCTGGTGCCGAGAATTCAATCACGTAAATGATCTTGTTCTTCAGATCTTGGAGGACAATGTCAGGCTTCATAGCACTGATACGTTGAGTGGTGGAGAATGAGAAATTCCAGTAGATCTTACACTGATCATTCTCCATAACGGACTCAAGTTCCCCCTGGGCGTATGGCAAGGCGGGAAATAGATCAACCCCATAGAAATACTTAAGATGCTAATATAACACTTTTAGAGCTGCATTGTATCTCTCTATGTACGCGTAGCATGCATATTTAGAGCATCCGCTGAGAACATGTCAAAGTGTTTCTGGCTCTTGCTTGCACGCTCGGCAGTTGGTATCGCGTACAGGTAAATTCATTATGCACTCGCGGTAAACTAAGGAGTCTATGACGCCCTCTTGACAGGCAAAAAGAAATCCCTCGGTCTCCGATCTCAATCCAGCAGACTTGAGAAACATGTTGGACAGACCCATCGAGAGCTCTTCTCTATGTATGATGCCGTAGAACTTACCCTGAAGGGGCTTGTCAGCATGTTCTCTTAGTAGGAGCGTATGTTCTGCTTCCTGTATACAACTTTTGAGCACCAGAGGTGTTAGTGATGCTAGGCCATGTGTAGTGTCGCTGGAATTAAATAGGAGGTCAAGCTCCTCTGCGGCCCTATCTGCTGCATGGTTTTTGAAACGCCGCAGCATTGGCGACTTTATGTTGATGTACGAGTCGCATAAGGGAATCCGTGCTTTTTAGAACTGAGCAGGCTGTAGCCAGAACCGATCTTCAATGAAGACGCTCTAAGCTTAGCAAGCCTCTACCTCCTTTATCGCGAGGAAGATATATTCGAGGTACAGAAGATCCAGGATGAAGACTTCGTTGTATTGTCATCATCTTGCGTGTGCTTCGATCAAGTTGTTTTAACTTATCGACGTTCCATTTTACTGCACCAAACGTGTAGAGCAGTATAGGAACGGCCAGCATATTGGTGGCCTGGAATCTTATTCTTTCCAGATAATTCGGAAGCCCAAATTTTTCTGAGAATTTGGCGATACCTTTTTCCAAGCGCCGTTTTCAAGTTATGCACATTTTGGGTTTCCGCTTGCGGTATTCCAAGATATGTATATGTTTCTCCAATACCATGATGTTGAATGGTATTACCACATATGAGTTGAACATCCTGATCGTCACTTGATGATGTAGTTTCTGGTCTTCCTTGGTGTAGGTGGACGCAGGCACACTTGTCCAGTCCGAAGCTCATGCCAATCGCTTTAGAATACCTATTTACCGCATCTGCAAGGATGTTTAGGTCCTTTTTTGAGGAAGCAAGGAGTTTAAGGTCGTCCACGTATAAAAGGTGGTTGACTTTATATTCTCTTCTGTTCGGCGGGCCACATAGGTATCCAGAGCTTTTGCCTCGGAGCACAATAGATAAAGGCAAGAGGGAGATGCGGAAAAGTATCGGACTTAGAGAGTCTCCTTGATAGAACCCCCTCTTATATGTGATAAAGCTTGCAGTCACTTGTCTTTTGTCAGATGTGATGACAAATCTTGTTTGCCACAAGAGCATAAGCTCTTTTATGCATCCCACTATTTTTGGATGCACCTCCATGCACTCAAGGAGCTTAATAAGTAGCTCATGGTTCGTGTTATCTAATGCCTTACGGTAATCGATCCAAGCCATGGACAGATTGTGTCGATACCTGATCGAGTCCTGGGTAATACACCTGTCTATTAACAGGTTCTCCCTGCACCCTGCCAGCTCTCTCTTGCACCCACGTTGTTCGACTATTACACTTGATACCGGCTCGATAGATGTTAATATCCTCTCTTTGAGGATTCCAGTGAATAGCTTGTAGCTGGTGTTTAAACAAGCTATGGCCCTGTAGTTCTTTGGACTTGACAAATCTCCGGTCTTGGGGATCAATACCGTGCGTTCTTCCACTAGTCACTGCGGGGCGGGTTGTTCTCCGTTTAAGAAAGTAGTAAATATACGAGCCAGATGTTGGTGCGTAGAAGTAAACTTCTTCCGCCAAAAGTTGTTGATTTTATCTGACCCTGGCGCTGAAAAGTTCTTAGTTCTAGCGATAACTTCCTTCACTTCTTCAGCAGTAATTAGTGGACACTCTTCCTCTGAACCTTGTAACCTTTGCCTTTGGCAAAGTTTACGAAAGAGTGATATATCAGAAGTTTCTTCATTTAGCTGATAAGTATCTCCATATACTTGCTCCCATAAGACTTGAATCTCTTCTCGACTAGACGGATTTTTAACTACACATGACGCTTTATTGATTAGATGGGAAGGATGAGTAGAAAAGGTGGAATTTTCTTGAATCCACTTAAATCGCCGTTCAAGGCGCTGTTTCGCTGTTGAGAGAGATCTTATTTTTTGCGTCCAGTGCTGCTTGATGGTTGACAGTTTACACTTGTTCAGCGTGTGATTCGCTTTCCTCAAGTTTCGAGCAAGTGCCCTAACTCTTGGAGTGAACTTTTTATTTGATGTTATGTAGCTAATCACGCACTGAACAGTTGATGCATGCCGTCTCGCCGTTTCAATTTCGAACTGAAGCTGTGCAATACGCTCGCGAGTCTTACTCAGACTACCGAAGTATCGTTACTTCTATCGCCGCTAAGCAGGGAGACCGCCTTCTCGTAAACTACACAGTTCAGATTCCAGAGATTAACATCTTCGGGGAGCAAATCGCGGAGAGCAGTATTAGCTTCAGATAATTTGAACGGGTGGAATGTTCGCTGGAAGATGTTGCTCCTCTTCCTGTTGATAAAGAGCTTCATATCAGTTTTTTCGCAAGAAGGATACCTGATCTCTTAAATACTGAGGCGTTTTATGAGCATATTCCGGGTGCATATTGCCCCAACGTTCATGTAACCTCTTCATGAATCCTCTCCGCGCCCTGTCCCAACTGAACCATGGCCTCCATCTGAGAGAGGCCTATTGTGGGTGGCACTGCGCGATACTTATTTCGTAACCGCATAATTCGTTGCATTGGGGAGTTAGCCCGAAGCAACGCGGCTGACTGCAAGAGCCGGAGCTCTCGGGTGATGGGGTCGCCACATCCCTACGCCAATTATTATTTATTCAATAATTATTATTATTTATTATATATATTATATTATTATTCAAATTTATTATTATATATTTTTTTTGTTTCAAACTTTTTCTCGGGTGAACCCGGTTTTTCGTCATAGCCACTGACTAAGTCAAGTGACTGATGAGATGAGGATGTTATAAGTTATTTCAATACGTTGTCTGAAATCATGTACGATGATGTTGTAGGTACAAAATTAGAAGCATGGTGTAGTTTGCAGTTCGGCTTTGCCGCTGTTATCCTTACACAGCGGCCGTGAGTGTTGAAGGTGACATCAGTCGCCTCTGGAGGCTTTCTTAAAGCTACCATTGCCATACCAATTTATTATTATATATATATTTTTTTCAAACTTTTTCTCGGGTGAACCCGGTTTTTCGTCATAGCCACGGACTAAGTCAAGTGACTGATGAGATGAGGATGTTATAAGTTATTTTAACACGATGTTTGAAATCATTTGCGATGATGTTGTAGGTACAAAATTAGGAGCAGGGTGTAGTTTGCAGTTCGTCTTTGCCGCTGTTATCCTTACGCAGCGGCTGTGTGTGTTGAAGGTGACAACAGTCGCCTCTGGATGCTTTCTTAGAGCTACCATGAAACTTTTAATTGAATTTAGTTGAAATTTTATATATTATTATTATACCATTAAGTCCTTTCGGGGTAAGCGTGACTTGCTTGGTTGGAAAATAGTAGTGTTTAGGTGGGTATATATGTATGAGGAAGATAGGTATATAGGTGTAAGGTATAGATATTTTAGATTGATCTAGAATTCTCGTGTTATTTATTTGAATGATACGTTCGTTCCACAACACTGCTTCGACCCAGGTTGCTGATCAATGTGTGGTTCCCCACTTGTGCCCATTAGTATCCAAGGTTTTTGTTTCAGGCGTCATTCACTCTATTGTCACTCTGTTTACAAACTATTTGACGCCACACTCTTCTGTCCTGGCATACTAATCTAGCGTCCTTCACCTCCATACATTTTTTCATGCAAGCTCTCTTGTTTCTATGGCTTCTTATGTCTTTTAGGATTAGTGTCTCATTCACAGATTCTAACCAATCTTTCGGCCGTCTACCTCTGGCCATTCTGCCATTTACTTTACCTTTGTACACTAGTTTGGTCAGTCGTTCATCTTTCATTCTTTCCAGATGACCGAACCATCTTAACTGATTTATTTCCCATATGTCAATTAGTGTCTCTCCTGTACCACATTCTTCGATGATTATCTCGTTTTGGACTTTGTCCATCAGTGTTTCCTCGCATATATTGCGCAGAGATTTCATGCCAATCGCGTTAATTTTACTCCTGTCCTTTTCGTGACAGGTCCATGTCTCGCTACCGTATAGTACGGTTGGTAAAAATATAGAATTATGTATGGCCATTTCAGCTTTTTTTGATATATTTTTATTTGTGAGGATGGACCCTGCTCCACCGATAACCTGCTTACCCTTATTTATGCGCCTATCTAATTCCCCATCTATTTTTCCGTCGCTAGTGAATAGACTACCTAGATATACGTACTTGTCAACTTGTTCTAAACTCTCATCATTTAGAACAATGTTGCACATTGTTCTCTCAGTTTTTCCTCCAAACACCATGATTTTTGTTTGCTTTACGTTGATTTTGAGGCCCATGCTCTGCATGCATGTATTAAGTTTATTCAACATTCTCTGCAAGTCCACGACTGAATCTGCCGTAACAATCTTGTCATCTGCGAAAGCTTACCCGCGTACCTTGACGGTTTCGAGATCTACACCATCTTCGTCGAAGAGGGCAGTTCTTAGACACATATCCATAAATCCTATTCTAAAAAGTTCATTGAGTCGAAGTCGAAATATCGTAACGCCTATTCCCGCACTTCTGATTCGTTGCTCAAGTACCGATTTCGACAATCGATATTTACCGCGCGGCGATGCATGCGCCGTTGAGTAAGGGGCACGAATTGGAAACACTGCAGTGGATAAAGCGACAGTTCAGAAGAACGCGCACGTGTAGTGTTCTAAAGAGTTCAAGTGCACGGAGAAATTCTCACGAGCATGAGAATATGCTCGAGAATATGCTCGACATTTATGTGCTTCTAGAATTTAATGAGCATTTGTAAGCATTTTGAATTAGGATTTGAACAATCGTATTGTCTACTTTCAATAATAATAATTACAGTGTTTGACTTTCGCGGGAAAATGCAACGCTTTAAATTCAACTCAAAACATTAATTTTCTATCAAAAAGACTCATTTTAAACAAATCGCACGAATTTTAATCTGCAAAAATCAATTTTCAACCAAAATAAGTACAGTTGAAATGTCGGAACAATAAATGTTCAACAGAAAAAAAAATTTCAACAAGATATTTTTTTTTTCATTGAAACAAATTATTTTTTATCAAAAAACGTGACAATCAAATTTTTAGTTGGAACAATCAATTTTCAATCAAAAAATTGAATTCTCAACAAAATAATTAAATCTGAAACTAAAAAAGATAAATTTACAAACCAAACATATAATATTTAAAATTTGCAGTTAGAGAAGAATATTAAAAAAAACGAGTTTTCAGTAAAATTTATTAATTTTTAACTGAAAATATAAATTTTCAAGCAAAAATGGAATCGTTATATCTTCAGTTGAAAAAAAATTAATTTTCAACTGAAAGGAAATGAACTTTCAACCAAAGAAATTAATTTTTAATCACAATGATGAATTTTTAAACAAAAATATTAAATTTTGACCAAATAGTAGACTTTTCAATCCAAAAGATGAATTTTCTATCAACAAAAAAAACGAATTTTCAACTAAATAGTTTTTTTCCAATGAAAGAAATGGATTCTTAACAAAAAATAGAATAGTTCAAGTGATTTTTCAACTCAAATGATGAATCTTCAAGGACCCCGCACAAAATACCAAGAAAAAAACGTTCAGTCGTTTGAGCTAGAACCAGCTGTAATGTATTCTTTAAGGTGTCCCGAATAAAAGTTCTAATGTGCACTAGGTCCCAAAAGTCCTTAGGTTTCGAGTTACAGGCACTTGAAGGTTATAAACTGACGATCTTTATATTATAT
>CAKNXH010033857.1:0-11754 GCA_932178445.1 Andricus quercusramuli | reverse complement strand
GCACTAAATAGGCACTAAATTCCTGCATAGAGAAGAATTTGATATCACTTATAATTTCCGAGTTTCACATACCAGAGTCACCTGAAGCCAGCACTACTACCTGTTTTTGACTAAAATATCGGGGCACAAAATTTAATTTTTGCGGCATGAAGTAGCACTAAATAGGCACTAAATTCCTGCACAGAGAAGAATTTGATATCACTTATACTTTCCGAGTTTCACATACCAGTCACCTGAAGCCAGCACTACTGCATGTTTTTTACCAAAATATCCAGGCACAAAATTTAATTTTTGCGGCATGAATTAGCACTAAATAAGCACTAAATTCCTGCACAAAGCAGAACTTGATATCACTTATACTTTCCGAGTTTCACATACCAGAGTCACCTGAAGCCAGCACTACTACATGTTTTTGACCAAAATATCCGGGCACAAAATTTAATTTTTGCGACATGAATTGGCACTAAATAGGCACTAAATTCCTGCGCGAAGTAGAATTGGATACCACTAATACTTTCCGAGTTTCTCATACCGGAGTTGTGGCTTCAGCTGAAGCTGGCACTACTACATGTTTTTGACCAAAATTACCGGGCACAACATTTTTTTTCTGCAGCATAAATTAGCACTAAATAGGCACTAAATTATGGCATAGTGCCCATATCTGTATGCCAATGTTGTAATTCCAACTTCCGGGACCTAAAAATTTAAGTATTCCAGTTAAGTATTTATCATTTTTTCTTGAAAATTCATCTTTTAGGTTGGAAATCAAATTACTTGGTCGAAAGTTAAACTTAAATTAGTCGTTTTAATTAAAAATTAATTTCTTTGGTTAAAAAATGAACTGTTTCATTGAAAACTTGCGTTTTCCTTGGATGATTTTCGGTTGAAAATTGTTCTGTTTTTTTAGCTGAAAATGTACCTATTATTCCAGTCGAATATGCCATAATTTTAGTTAAAAATTCATCACTTTGGTTGGACATTCATTTTTTGACGAAAAATTTAATTATTCAATTTTTGGTTGAAAAATGATATTTTTTAGTTGAAAATTCGTATTTTTTGGTAGAAATTAGTCTTCTTGCTTGAAAATTCATCTTTTTGGTCAAAAATTAAGACTCATCATTTCACTTAAAAATTAATCTTTCTGATTTAAAATTCAACTATTCCAGTTAAATATTCACAATTTTATTTGAAAATTCATCACTTTGTTTGAAAATGTAACTATTTTTTTGAAAGTTAGTTTTTTGTTGAAAATAATTTTTTTAACTGAAAATGTAACTTATTCCAATTGAAAATTCTATAGTTGTAGTTGAACATCCGTCTGTTTGGTTAAACATTAATTTTTTTAAACCTGAAATTGAATTATTCAAGTTTAATCTTGAAATTAAAGTTAAAAATTAAGTTTAAACTTAAATCCGTATTTACTGGTTGAAAATTAAACTGTTTTGTAAAAATTGGTCTTTTCGCTTGAAAACTCAACAATTTGGTTGAAAAATAACCTATTTTTTTAAAAACCGTCTTTTAAAATGAATTCTACTGTTTTTATATTAAATTAAAATCTTTTTTGGTTATTGTATCAACTATTACATTCTTCGTTAACAATTAATCTTTCTTAGTCAGAAAAATTCAACCATTTCGTTAAAAGTTGAACTACTTTCTTAAACTTACATTTTTTTGTTGAAGATTCATAATTTTGGTGGAAACTTCGTCTTTTTGGTAAAAAAATATTTCTTTTTGGTTACTTTTTTGCTACAATATTGTTACTTTTTGGTTACTTTTTTTAGATAAGTATGGTTACTATTTTACTATTTTTTGAAGCTTGAGCAGTTCCGAGCCCTGCTTATGACCGATTTATGAAGTTGCAACAAAATTTTTGTATTCTGTTTACATAAGAAAAACTTTGTGCATATCAGGAATACTACAGTACTGTATCTGACATTTTTGTTCGCGTCTTCGAGACACGTTGAGGTTGAATGCCCCATTGATGAACTTTATAGGACCTTTTATGATCTAGCAGTACTGATTTATAAATTTAAAAAAAATTGTTTATTTTATTGATACGAGAATAAAAGGTTTAATTTTAATATTTGGAATTCAAGTGTAATGTATATGATATATTTGTTCGCGTCTTCGATACGCATCGATCGACCTATCGTTGCAATTTTTATGACCCAGCAGTACCGATTTATGGAGATTCAAAAAATGTATGTAATCTGTTTACGTGTGAAAACTTTGTGCATATTAGGAATACTACAGTACTGTACCTGACATGTTTGTTCGCGTCTTCGAGACACATCGAATGCCTCATTGATGAACTTTCTATGACCTGTTAGGTTCTAGCATCGATTGCTCAAATGAAGAACCTTTCATGACCTACCATAACCTACCAATATTGTATTTAAATTTTGAAACAAAATTATTTACCTCCTTCATAAGATAGTTTTCTTTATATATTAGGAATATAACACTACTATGTTTGTTGTAATTGTTCGCGTCTTCGAGACGATTGATTGATTGATCTTTTGGCGACTTACAAAGTTAAAAAAAATTACATTGTTTAAAAATTATTGAAAGAATCCATTTTTCTTTTGTTAGGAAAAACCTCCTTCTATGTGGAAACAAATTCGTTTGATACCTATGAGGAAGCAAAATGCTCATAAAATGAGTTCAAATAAACGCATTCATAGTGGATACATCCTTAGTACTTCGCAGTGGTATTTTAGATTGAAAAGCTTTCAGTTTGAATAAATTTTCAATTTATAAATTAATTTGGAATACCAAATTATAAAATCGATTAATTTTTAAGGCCACAAAATAAAAATTTATGGTGGCTTGTCATTTAAAATTCTTCCGATTTTAAACGATTTTGCTGTTTTGAATAAATTTGAATTTTATTGAATGTTGATGTTATACAATGTTAATCAGTATGGGAATTATTAACTAATAGAATTCAATACTTTTCTTACTTGAAAACCAAAACCCTTCCCATTTAATATTCTTTAATTTTCAATTTTGAATATGAGAACATAAATTTATATTATCGTAAAATTTGTAAAAAGTAAAAAAAAAACGAAAAAATAATTACCGAAACACTCTCTAAATTTGCCTCAGTGAGATTTTGCTGATTTTCAGTGAAAATCCCTACTGATTTCAATCAGTGATTCATTTCTAGCTACTTGAATCAGTGAACATTCTGACTGATTGGATTCAGCGAACCATTTCTCGCTGATTCAGAGAAGAGCAGAAATTTTCCGAAAAACGAAAATTCACGAAAGAAAATAAAACCATCGAATATGTTAATTCTCAAAATTTGAAAACCCGAAATAATACAAAACCCGAAGATAGTAAATTTCCGAATTTCCGAATTCCCGAAAATAGTAAACTGACGAATTTTCTAGTTTTCAAGAGAATAAGAGTTGAATCTAATAGTATTTGTTGGCACGGTGAATAATAATGGTCTTATTACCGGTGACAAGACATCAGTAGCTACAAATCGGCAAAAAAACAAATTTAATGTGGCCTTTAAATTACCTTTTTAATATATTAAATTGGTTTCGGCTTGTTGATCATAATTTTAAAGCATTTAACATTTATTATACACTTGTATGATAAAAAGGAGATAAAAAATTATTTGGTTGTGAATGGGGGGCGGGCTCTTGGAGTTGACTAACATTTAGCCCCCCCCCCCCCCCCCGATACACACAATTTTAGATAAATAATTGTATATCTCCTTTTTGCATTGGGCACATCAGTTTTTTAGATTCAGAAGCTTCTAGTTAAAAATTTTTCAATTTAGATATTATTTTGAAGGGCGAATTTTAAAATAGAATAATTTTTAAGCACTCAAAATACAAAATTTATCCTGGCCTGTTTTTTAAAGATGGTCTAATTTTAAATTATTTTGTTATTTTCAATTAATTTGAATTTATTTGAATTTATTTAAATTTCTAAATTATACAATATGTTCAATTCTTTTGGATCCTAAAGCCAAAACATTTCCACCAATATTGAGCATTTGAATTTAATATGCTTCAATTTTGAATTTAGTTTTTATTCTTCTATTTTAGAACGGCTTCACTTATTTGAGTGCCTTAAATATAAATTCAGTTTTTATTACTTAGAATTTTAAATTCATCTGTTTTAAAGGCTTGCATTGGAAAATTACATTGACCGCAGTGATTTTTTTTTGAGATTGTAGGGGCAGAGTGTACACTAACCGGGAAATCCGGGAAATAGTCGGGAATTAAAATAAAACCGGGAACGACTGGGAATTAACCGCGAATACAAATTCGGAACGGGAATCCCGCTTAAAGTTCTCGAAAATGTGATATTTCTTATTTATCGTAATAACAAGATAAATAAATTTGAATTTTTATTGTTTAAAATTGTAATAAATATGATAAAAAAAGAATTCGGAAACTGTAACATTTCAAACATTTTATAACAATTAAGAACACTGTTGTTACTCTCTAAACAAATGGTATTTCTCAAAAACATATAATAATTAATAAAGAATTAATTCGAATGTTTTCAAAAATAACAATTTTTTGAAATAAACTTTATGTTGTATTTTCCAAATTACGACGTCTATCTTAGTTATGTTCGTTTGATAACCTTGTAGATTTTTTCCGGTTAGTAAATCAAGATTTGTTAAAAATTTCGTTTTTGAATTATTATCATAATTCCTAAAAATCAAAACTAGAAATGTAAATCTCTGAGGTTTGCTGAACTGAGTCATTGAATTAATCGCTTAAGATTTTTGATGAAAATTATACTTGAGGGTCCAATGAAAATGAATAAATTTAGATTATAATATTGCTTCAAACGTTTCGGCTCACGATGATCGTCCCTTCAGTTATTTATTCTGAACATGTTTTCCATATAATATGAGAATATAATGCAAATTCGATGTCTTAATTATCTGCGTGGATTCAGTGAACATCGCAGTTGTTATTTTTCACGAAAATAGGGGAACAAATTCTTACAAATAAAATTAATGTAAATATCAGATTGAATTTAATATGAGTCACTTTAAATTCCTAAGATTTCAAGTCGAAATATATTGCATTTTTAACAAAATAGTTGAATTGTCAACCAAAAAAGATTTTCAACAAACAAGATGATTTTTTCAACCAAAAAAGACAAATCTTTAACAAAAAAGTTGAATTTTCGACCAAAATATGTAATTTCATCAAAATAGTTCAAATGATAACCTACAAAAGTGCATTTTCAACCAAATGATCGAATTTTTAAACAAAAAAGTTAAAATTAAAACAAAAACAGTTGAATTTTTGAGCGAAAAGGACGAATTTTTTATAAGACAGTGGAATTAAAAAAAGTACATTTTAAACCAAGAAAGATGACTTTTCTACCATAATACGAATTTTCAAGCAGTTAAATTAAATGAAAAAAGCAACAATTTTTAACAAAATAGTTAAATCCTCAACCAAATTGATGAATTTTCAAGCAATAGAGATAAATCTTAAACAAAACTGTTAAATTTTCAACGAAAAAAATGTTTTCCAACCAAAAATGGAATCGTAAAGTTTTTAGTTTGACAAATTAATTTTCAAACAAAAAAAAAAACTAATTTTCAACCAGACGAAAAAAAGACGAATTTTCAAGCAGTTAAATTAAACGAAAAAAGCAACAATTTTTAACAAAATAGTTAAATCCTCAATCAAATTGATGAATTTTCAAGCAATAGAGATAAATCTTAAACAAAACAGTTAAATTTTCAACGAAAAAAATGTTTTTCAACCAAAAATGGAATCGTAAGGTTTTTAGTTTGACAAATTAATTTTCAAACAAAAAAAAACTAATTTTCAACCAGACGAAAAAAAGACGAATTTTTAACCAATCAGTTGAATCCTGAACCAAAAAGATGATTTTTAAACAAAATGCATGAATTTTCTACCAAATAATTGAATTTTCAACTATAATAAAGCCTAATTTCCAACAAAAAGTGTAAAAGTGAAATTTGTAGATGAAAAAACAAATTTTCAACAAACAAAAAATGAATTTTCAAACATTTTAATATTTAAATAAAAAATATTTAAATATTTAAATTAAATTTTAACCGAAAAAGACGAATTTTCAAACAAATAGCTGAATCTTTAACCAAAAAGATGAATATTTAACAAACAAGATTAGTTTTCTAACCAGTTGAATTTCCAGTCCGAAAATATGATTTTTTGACAAAAAGTTAATTTTCCATAGCGTACTTGAATTCCCATAAAAATATTTTAATTTTTAACAAAATAGTTGCATTTTCAATCAAAAATAGGAATTTTCCACCAAAAAGTTAATTTTCAAACAAATAGTTTCCTCACCAAATTATTCAATTCTGAAGTCAAACAGTTTAACGAAATAGTTATATTTTTGAAAATATAAATTATGTTGATTTTTGTTATGTTTTGTGTACTCCTTACAATGCAAAAGCAAAAGCATGATTCGATCCGTTTTTACGGAGATTTAAGGTCGCGTGGACCTTTATGCGGAAACATCCTTTGTTATGCCACATAAAAGAAACATGTTTCGTCAATGAGGGTAGGCAAATTGCAGAAAATGTGATCTGCGTGACGGGCAAGCATGAATCTCAATGCCAATTCATTTTTCAGGCTCTCCACTTTACCATTATACACTTCAATTATTCGCTCCAAATTAGACTATTTACTTTCTTCTTGCTTGTTTACCAGTGGTGTAGTCCTACAGGGTTGCAAAGAGGCATAGTCAAGTAAGTTGATGCGACTTTCATTATTACTATTATTATACCATTAAGCCATTTCCCTTTCGGGGTAGGCGTGACTTGCTCGGTTTGAAAATAGTAGTGTGTAGGAGGGTATATAGGTATAAGGTAGATAGGTATATAGGTGTTAGTTATAGATATTTTAGATTGATCTGGAATTCTCGTGTTATTTATTTAAATGACACGTTCATTCCCGAGTTCATTCCGCAACTCTTTTCCGACCTAGGTTGCTGATACTAATAATGATTGTTGTTTTACCTACGTTAATTTTGAGGCACATGTTCTTCATGCTTGTATTAAGTTTATTTAAAATTCTTTGCAAGTACTCGATTGATTCTGCCATAACAATCTTGTCATCTGCGAAAGCTAACCCACGTACCTTCACTGTTTCGAGATCTGCACCTTCTTCGTCGAAGAGGGCCGTTCTTAGACACTTATCCATAAATATGATGAATAGCCATGTGGACATAACACATCCTTGTTTCACGCCTTGCAAAATATCGAACCATTCACCCAGTTTCCCATTTACCCTTACATTCGCTTTACTACCTGTATATATTGTTTTTATTGCTTGTAGGAGCCATCCATATGTTTTGATTAAAACGTGGTTTTATATTTCACACCCACATCCACCCATCCCGCCACACACACACACACACACGCAGTGCGTACATATCAGAGTAAATAGCCTACAAGGTGCCCACTATTCTTTAAATTTTCGTCTCCCGACTTTCTGCCGGTAAACTATTCGTTATTTTTACCGGTTTAGAAAAAATATGCTCCCTTTGCGAAACCCACAGTTTGTTTACATAAAATGATCAATTGCGGAAGTCTATAAGCATTACACGGTGTGCCGCGACTGACTTTAACCCAAAAGGGCTTGCATATGCCGGTTTTTTCTGAATATACTTCTGGGATGCCCCACGATCATTTTGAGCCCAAAAACAAAACAAAAATCGATTGAGCCCTTTTTGAGAAAACTCTTTTCTTGATTTTTTGAAGAGGTTAATTAACATATTTTAAAGGAAATAAGTTGAACGTTGAATTTCATTGGCTCAAACCATTCAGTTTGGCATCCAAAAAAGGGCTACAGGTGCTGAACATCTTACGAGAACTGAAACCCTTCAATATTTTTGAAAAATGATAAAAAAAGTGGGGAAAAATCAGTTTTTTGAGAATTGCCTTATTCCAGTTAGTTCTATGTCCCAAAGACCTCAGCAAGAATTGAAGTGCTTTAAATTTTCTTCAAAATAAAAAAAAACGAATGTTCTATCTCTAAAAACTTTGGGAGTTATGGTCTTCAGAAGTCAATTTTAAGCGAATGATTTGAATAAAAAAAAATGTATGTATAGATTTGGGGAAATAACTTATTCCCCATACATATATGGTAAAAATGACAAAATAATTAATTAAAGAAGACTTAATTTTGAGTAGATCTAAAAAAAATAATTGCTCCTAGCTCTAATGGAACCAAAATAATGGCCTTTTGAATATGACCCCTTTGTTAATAAATCTTGTTTAACATCAATTTTATAAATTAAATTTCTCTTTTTTCAAAAGAACTCACTTCCCCAGCGTTTTAGTTGAAAGTTGCCAGTCAGTTATTTAAGAAAGACTTCATTTTGAGTAGATTTAAAAGGAAAACAATGCTCTGGATCTAATAGAACCAAAATTATGACCTTCTGAATATGGCCCTTTTTTCAAATCTAAAAAAATAATGCTCCAGCTCTAATCGCATCGAAATTATGGCCTCCTAAAAATAACGCTTTTTATGGAATTTTGTTGATTTTTTTTTAATTTTTCGTTTCTGGAGGATGAGACTTGGAAAAATGTTTTTATAATATTGTGTATCTTTTGCTTGAATTAAATAAAGACTTAATTAATTTAATTATGAACTGAAAACTTTTATTAACGATATTCTGAAAACATGATTGTGAGCTTAAAGTGAGTGAACAGACTTCATCATCTTCAAAGCTCAGGAACTTATTCCTTTTTAAAAATGAGATATTTCATTTTACGAACTGATAAGATTTTGATTTCGTATATAATTTCTTAAAAAAATGATAATTAACATAATTTCATTATAAAAAGATCATATTCAGAAAGCCATAATTTCGATGCGATTAGAGCTAGAGCATTTTTTTTTAGATTTGCTAAAAATCAGGCCCTCCTTAACCTATCTGCTGGCAACGTTCTCCTGAATAGCTCGGAAAATGAGTTTTTTTGGAAAACGATACATTTTATTTAAAAAATTGATATTGAACAAAATTTAATAAAAAAGGGCCATATTCAGAAGGCCATAATTTTGGTTCTATTACAGCCAGAGCATTGTTTTCTTTTTAGATCTGATAAAAATTAAGTCTTTTTTCACTAAATCAGTGTTAACTTTCACCTAAAACGCTGAGGAAATGAGTTCTTTTGAAAAACGAGAAATTTTATTCATAAAATTGATGTTAAACAAAATTTCATAAAAAAGGGTCATATTCAAAAGGCCATAATTTTGGTTCTATTAGAGCTAGAGCAATGTTTTTTTTAGATCTACTCAAAATTAAGTCTTCTTTAATTAATTATTTGGTCATTTTTACCAGATATGCATAGGGAATAAGTTATTTCCCCAAAACTATATACATATTTCTTTTTCATTCAAATTAACCGCTGAAAATCGACTTCTTAAGACCATAACTCCCAAACTTTTGGAGGTAGAACATGCGATTTTTTTTTATTTTGCAGAAAGTTGAAAGAACTTTCATTCTTGTTATGGTCTCTGGGACATAGGATGAACTTTTTTCACCATTTTTCAAAAATATTGAAGGGTTTCAGTTCTCGTAAGATGTTCAGCACCTGTAGCCCTTTTTTTGGATGCCAAACGGAATGGTTTGAGCCAATGAAATTCCACGTTTAACTTATTTTCTTTAAAATATGTTAATTAACCTCTTAAAAAAAATCAAAAAAAGAGTTTTCTCAAAAAGGGCTCAAGCGATTTTTTTGGTTTTGGACTCAAAATGATCGTGAGGCATCCCAGAAGTATATTCAGAAAAAAACCGACATATACAAGCCCTTTTGGGTGTAGTCAGTCGAGGCACACCGTGATTAGCAAACCTTTTTGCAAGAAATATATATTAACTTTGGATATAATAAGTGGGATAAGGAAATTTTTGTGTCTGATAAAGAAAAATACAGACACGCTTTATTATAACGTGTACTAATTTTTATTTCCCGACATTAAAAATGAATAATTAATTAAATTAATGTATTGAAAATATAAACCGTACTATGTGACCCCGAAGGATTTTGGTATTCTTAATCCCTTCGTTGGCAGAGAGAATTCGACAAAAGTCGTACGAATCCTAACGATTTTTATGAATTCTGACATTGACGAACCGGAATCCTTTTTTTGGAATCGGGAGCTCCGAACGCTGTACAGTCACAGCGTTGCGGAACGTTGTACCTACGAATTCGTACAGAGTCCCACAAAGTTTGACGAATCCGAACGAATCCAAGCAGTGACTGCGAAGCGCGGAGTCGTACAATGCGTATAACGTACGAGTGACACACTCAGTGCTGAAATATTTCTTTTTTTTCTAATGATTTCTGAACATTAAAAATTATTTAAAGAACATGTACAAATGGTTTCAAGTTGAAGTGGCAATAGGAAAACTAAGAACAAAAATTAATATAAGAATTTAGTGATTAATATAATAATGAACTATTAACTAATTCTTTAATTTTAATTAATTTTAAAAATTAAATCATTAATTAATTAATTAATTAAAAAAATTTTAATTAAAAAAATTTTAATTAATTAATTTTTTAATTAATCAATTTAATTAATTCTGGAGTAAAAGAAACTTAATTTGACTTTGTCCTTGATTTTTAACGAGTAAAAATTAATTGATTAATTTAATTAATTTATTCATGTATAATCACAAATAGTTTTATTAATATTTAATAGTAAAATACCTTGAACATTTTCCAGAAAATAGGCCTGAGGAGAGTAAGGGTTTTTTATCATAAAATGACAGTTTATTGTAGAAGTCGTTTTAAATCTTTCTGGGCAAATTTTTAATGGTTTATGTTTAATTGAAAAACAATAATTTTGAGTTTTGAAGATTGCAAAATGTATGAGGAGAAGGAATATCGAAGACTTTAAGACAATTATTTTAATTTTTTAGGATTAAAAATAATTGTAGGTAAACTCAATTATGCAGGGAGTAAAGGGAATGAAAAAATATTCTTGAGCTCGTTCTAAAGATTCATGGGAAAATTTCGAATGACTTTTTCCTTAATGAATTCTAAGACAAAATTGAAAAAGAATACAAAAATTTTTTAATTAATTCCTTAAATTTTGAAAAAGAATATAAAAAATATAAAAGCAAAATTTTGCCACAATACATAATATTAGAACAAATTTGAGGAAGTATAAGAGATACTTAAAAGTTTTGGCAGGATTGAGAAATAATAAAAATTTATAAGATATTTTAGGCATTTTACAAGGTTTCAAGAAAAAAAAAATTCTTTAGGTTTTCAAAAATTAATTTTAAGAGAATATTTGAAAAGATTTTAAGACATTTCAAAAGATTTCGAAAATTTTCAAAGAAGAATCTGAAAGATTTTAAGACAATTTTTAAAATTTTGCAGAATTAAAAAAAAGTCACGAAAATATTGAATAATTTGTAAATATCAGTGGGCTTAAAATTTTTGAAAGAATACAAAAATAAATTTCTCAAGATTTATGGGAAAATTTTTGAGGATTTTTCATTTTGAAAAACGAAATTTGAATACATTTTTCATTTCTTCCAAACTTCTGAAAGTCCTGAATATCTTTTTAAAAGGGTCGAATTTTTACTAATATTTTTTAAAATCCTGTAAAATAATTTTTTTTCAAATCTTCTGGATTATTTTTTATCTCATCTGAATTATGCAAAAATATTTACTAATTTTCTGAAGAATCTTATAAAATTTATATTCATATAAGTTTAAAAACAAACTGATAATACATCTCTTCTTAT
>CAKNXH010033850.1:0-17650 GCA_932178445.1 Andricus quercusramuli | reverse complement strand
TTATGCACTGCAGACAGCAGCAGGGGAACCTGTGAAGGACCCTCTAAGGGTTCCTCAGTACCAGCATGCTTTAGAAAAATTACACAGGATCCTTAACAGGTTCCTGTACACGATTATGCACTGCAGACAGCAGCAGGGGAACCTGTGAAGGACCCTCTAAAGGTTCCTCAATATCAGCATCCTTTAAAAAAACAAAACAGGATCCTTTACAGGTTCCTGTACAGGATCCTGTACACGATTATACACTGCACACAACAGCAGGGTACCCTGCGAAGGACCCTTTAAAGGTTCCTCAATATCAGCATGTTTCAGAAAAACAGCACAGGATCCCTCACAGGATCCTTTAGAGGTTCCTGCGTACAGGAATATTCATGTGGGACAAAAGTATCACAGGATCCTTCAGAGATATTTTTGCGAGTGTCCCACATGCTCAGGAACCTGTACAGGATCCTTCATAGTTACTTTTTGCCAATGTGTCCCAATTACACAGGAACCTGCACAAGATCCTTCCTAGGGAATTTCTTGCAGCAACATCCACGATAATGCAGGATCCTGTACAGGTATTCCAATACCCAGGTTCCTTCACAGGAACGTGCGCAAGTTCCCTCGCAGGATCCGCGGCAGGAACCGGTGTACAAGGAACCTGCGTACGTTCCTGTACAGGAACCTGTGCAGGAACCTCCAAAGGAACCTGTCAGGTTCCTGCACAGGTTCCTGTTCAGGAATTTTCAGCTGGGGAGTAGATGAAGCAATTCATCCACTACCAGGCACCACAGCACGGGCGACAAAACTCCCCTCTGCGGACATCCCGAATCAATGGTTCCACTAAGAGTGACGTCACCCTTAGTCGTGGTTAGATTCCTGTTGGCCAACATGTGGCACGTCCATTCCACTACTGCAGTAGGCACACCCTGTGTAATCATGGCCGCCCTGATCCCCTCTCCAGAGGTGTTGTTGAAGGCCCCTTGGATGTCCACAAAGGTTCCAATCGCAAGGCCTTTCTCCTTCAGTTGACCTTCAATTAGGTTCACTGCTCCGATTAGGGCCGTCTCCGTCGAGTGACCAGCTCTATAGGCGTGTTGCTCCTTGTGGAGCGGTCTGCTTGACAAGACCTTATCTCTAATATATCTATCCACAAGCCTTTCCACTGTTTTTAATAGGAAAGAAGTTAGGCTGATGGGCCGGAAATCCTTGGGTGAAGTATAACCGATCCTCCCTGCCTTCGGAATGAAGACTACTCTCGTACCCCTCCAGGCCGTCGGGACATATCCCAACGTCAAACTAGCCCTAGCAAATCTCACTAGGGGCCCTATGTTGATCTATGATGATATATTTTTATCTTTTTCGTTTGTTTCTCCGACTTCTTGACTGAATCATCTTTATTATTTGAAAAATCTATTATTTGTATATGCTAGGACTATATGAATCCATTGAGTATATATTGTGATCTTGACTTAGCTTGAACAGATGTGTCCGTAATTTTGCTAATGTTCCAGGGTGCCGAATTGCCAAATATTAATATGTGCCGCGATATTTTTGCTTGCTTAATTTTGCCTATGTTTGCGATCCTTTTGTCCTGCTTTTAGTGCCGAATTTCCCAAAAATTAATTAGGTGTCATGATATTTCACCTCCATGATTTTGCATATTTTTGCGATCCCTTGTGCTATCTTTTTTTTTATGTCGGATTTTGGCCCCTGGAGATGTCCTTGTAAAATACCCTGTACTGCTCTCGATCCCTAGCGATAACCCTTTTCAATGGTGCCTCTAATTGTGTAATTATTCTTGAATCAACCCCACAAAAAAATTCTCACCTTGTGAGACCCTTCTTGTGGACCGTTTGCTACACCTAATGATGACCCATTCTTTCTGGAACCACTCGTATATTTGCCGTTCCCTTACGATATCTCCACTATAGCTTTTGCGATTCTTTTGGAATGATCCTTTTTGGCAACTTCTGCAACCTCATAAGCTAAACCCCAATTCGTGAGACTCATTTTATGATCTTTTTATTGCAACATTGCAATAGCTTTTCCGATTCTTTTAGAATTACCCCTTTTGGCCACTTCTGCAACCGCACAAGCTAACCCCAATTCGTGAGACTCATTTTATGGACTTTTGTTCCTAGTATTAATATTTGTGACTCCTTGAATTACCCACACGATTTCGAGACCCATTTAATGACCCCACTGCCCGTAACGTTTGCGATTCTTTTTGATTACCTTCATAATTTCTAGAGCCCCTTTATGAGTTTTGAGAACTATTTTTGTCTACCCCTGAACCTCTTTTTGTTAGTTTTGGAAGCCCCTTTAGTGTTGAAAGGTGAGAACCTTTTCTCTTATCCCCTTGTGAACCCCTTTTATGTGTACTTCTGAAACCCCTTTGACAAATTTGCAAACCCTTTCCGTATGTATCTACTTTTGAGAACCCCTTTTTCACCTATCTTCGAGAACCCTTTGACACGTATTATATTCAGTTTTGGAACCCCATTTTGAATTTATCAACGAGAAGTCCTTCTTTTTTTGTACTCGTCATATTGCTATGCGAACTTTTGTATTGTTTTTTGTTGTTGTACCTTATTGTGCCATTGTGTTTATGAATTACGATTCTGGGTCATGAATCCCGTAATAGTGTATTTATTCATGCTATTTGTACCTAACTTCAAATTAGTATGGGTAAATAAAAACTCCGAGCTGGGCCTCCCATCACTTATTGGCCGAAGTATAGCCTTTCATTCGTAAGTCGCTATCTTTTCTCTGCGATTTTTTTTAATAATGACTTTCCCTAATTCCTATTTTTCAAGTCTGACCCCTCAGAATTGTCTAATTGCGATCCCTCTTTACTTTTCTCCTCCTCTTTTTTTGCGACCTTTTAATATTGACTTTCTAGAATGGTTAACTTGAAAACTTTAGTTATAATCGACCATACTCCGTTATCGCTTGTGGCTTGGAAATCTTCCCTTCGAGATGGCTTAATCACGACCCTCCCCCCACCCTGAAGCTTCACGTTGAGAATTTTGTTTATTTTATTGCGCTTTTCTCTGTTTGAGATTTTTTTTAGGTTTCTGTTCGGAGTCATTATTAGATTTGAATTTCTTTGTATTGTTTTCTCTAGCCTTCTCTGATTTGCCACTTATTATACTGTTCCAAAACACCGAATAAATTATTGTTAATTTTTTAAATAGAAAACATGAGCTTTGGTAATTACGCCCCCCCCCCCCCCCCCAAAGAAGGGTAGGTTGGGGTAGTTGTTTTTGTCGATCTTAATTTTGGCCTCTTTAATTTTGGTTTACCTTCTTTTATTGCATATTTAGATATCTTTTATCTTTTGCTGCCGTCTACTAGCTGTTTATTGTTGCTTGATTCCGTTTATCTTTATCTGATAAAACTAAACTTCGTCCCTGTGTATTATTGGTAAAATAAATTTAGACACTGGTATTCCATGTAAAACACTTTATTACTACGTCAAGCTTACTGTTAATCTTTGCACTACAGTTAATTTGAGAACAAGAACTTAAACTGAATTTATATATCGCAATATAAAAAAAGTGTCTTGCTCGAGAGCTCTAGGCGAAGTAAGCACCGCCGCCGCGCAGCTACGTCGCGTCGGTGGTGGTAGTAGCACAAGACAGAGAAAGGGCTTGAGACGGCCTCATTATGCATGTGCGCGCATAGACTCTGACGAGCCGAAGTCTGCTCGCTTACACTTAACACTCCCTCCCGAGCAGAGTTCCATCAGCGTCGTCCAGCATTATGGTTTAGTGTCTGAAATTAAATGATGTTTGGCCTTTTTCCTCCTTGAATCGGAGGTCTGTCGACAATCGTCCAAACTTTATTTTTCTCCATTGAGTCTAATTCACTTCCGATAGCTTTTCCCCATTCAAGCTTGTTTACAATACTCGTGGCTGCTTTGTACGAGTTTAGATCACTTTGTACAGTAGCAATAAACGCGTTCAGTTCATTGTCTTCCAGCAAATTTAAATCTGATTCAAGCACATGTGACTCTAATGGCAGCTCCATTTCTTTTCCTTTCCTTGGGCGTTCTGTTTTCTGGTTTTCTCCCTCCGTTTCAGAGATCAAAATATCATCTTCTTCATCAAACTTAAGAAGCCATGTTTCTTCATTTATCTCTTCTATAGGATTAGCCCAGTCTTTAATACTCCGCTTATTGTATTTGTCGCCAAATACAAGTTTTTCGTTGAATCGAACATCTCTGATTCCGCAATATTTTCCTTCTTACGATTTCAGGAATAGATAACCCGTTGGTTTATAGCCAATCAATACTACTCTCTTCCCAGCTGATAAAATTTAGGTCCTGTTTTCCTTTGTATCTTGATATAGGCAATACAACCAAATCGCTTTAACTGTTCCAAGTTAAGTTTAAATTTTGGTTGCATTTTTGTAAGGGTGGTATCATCTCATTCGAACTGTCTTTTTCTGGATAGTCTCATTGGAGCGTTCAGCAACACCATTATGTTCAGGTGTATCTGGGCTAGCCAGTTGGGGCTCTGATTCAAATTTATCGAGAATTTCCAGTGTATAACCACTTGTGAATTCTGTACCCTGATCGCATCTAAGATAGCAAAATTTAGCAACATATCCCAATGAATTTCTCGAGCTTTTTATAAATGATTCCAGACAATAACCCGTCTCACTTTTGTGTTTCATCGGATACGCCATTGCAAGTCTTGAATAATCATCTATGAACTGTGAACACAGATATAAATCGGTATTTGTTTGGATGTGTTGCAGGACTAATTGGTCCCATTGTGTCTGCGTGAACAATTTGCAAAGGTTTAATCGCTCCCTCTCTCTCTCTAGTTGAGTTGAAAGGTAGTTTATTGAATTTTGATACAATAAAAACTTCGCAATCTAGCAGAGAGTCTATCAATCTATCAATCTGACATGTCATAGCATAGACTTATTAGTGTAGAACAAATTGTTCATTTTGCTGACATTAGATTCATAATCTACATTCTCAAAAACAATTGACTCATCTAAGATACTTATTTTTCTATCCCTCAAAGTATTCTCGAAATTTGAATAGCTAGAGCAATATGTCTCCTTGCTTGCTAAATCGACATCTACATTTACATCACTATCAATTTGCACTGGCTCATCCAACTTATTATTTTCAACAATTTTAGTTTTACTATCAAGCTTATTTTTTCACGAGTTATTTTCTTATTCTCAATTTCCGGTTTAATTTTTGACTCATTCTTCTTATTTGACGCAACACTTATAGCAGGATATTCGCGACGCCTTGTGGTAACATATGCAACAACCCTATTTGAACTAACATCACCATTTTCATTTTCATTAGAATTATTTGTTTCTAAGTCTATGATTCAATAAGGTTGCTTATATATTCAGGGCCGAGCTTAGGGGTTTTGATGCCCTGGACAGAAAGAAAATTCGCCCCCCCCCAATAATTGAATATATATTAATTAATAAATGTGCCGTTAAATTAAATTTTGCAAATAGGTTATTGATAAATGAAAAGAAAATTTTTAATTATTTCAAGGATTTTAATATTCAAATCTTCATTATACATATATACAGGGTATCCGTGTATTCAAAATACATATTTATATTTTCTGATTCCTTGTGAAAAACTGAATAGAAAATGATCAATAAAAAAATTTGATTGAATGCATAATTACCGAGTAATTAGCAATTAAAGATTAACCAATCAAAAAAATGCGTTAGATAGCCGACAGTCCATGTGCCATCGCTAAGAGTGTGTGAGAATAAAAGTTCAGAACGTATAATTTCCGCTCCGTTTATTTTTATAGGAGGTTTTGACTCTTTGGTGCAACTTCATACTTAAACGAGATTCGAAAATTCAAAAGTATCTTTTCCGTAGCAACCAAATAAGAAAACATTGCTCGACGATTAAATTAAAATGCATGCGTTTTTTGAAAGCTGTTGAAGAATCCTGAATTCTTAGCATTCCGCATAATTCCTTTTAGTTCTGTAGAAATAATTACTTAACATTTTTGAATTACCCTGAACACTTTTGAATACATTGAATAATTGGGAATTTCAAGACTTTTTAATACGAAGTGTATAAACTGTCGGTACGGGTAAAAAAAATTGTCCGTACCGGTTTTTGAACCATACATGAAATTCAAGAAATTTATGGAATTTAAGGAATTCATGGAGCTCAAGGAGTTCATGGAATTCAAAGAATTCACGGAATTCATGGAATAAACGGAGTTGGCGAAATTCATGGAATTCAAAGAATTTGTGGAATTCATGGAATTCGCGGAATTCGTGGAATTCACGGAACACATGGAATTTATGGAATTCATGAAACTCACGGAATTTATGGAATTCACATAATTCACGAAATTCATGGAATTCAAGGAATTGATGGAATTCAGGGAATTACAAGAATTCAGGGAATTACAAGAATTCAGGGAATTACAAGAATTCTCGGAATTCGCGAAATTCAAAGAATTCGTGGAATTCGAGAAATTCACAGAATTCAAAGAATTTAGAGAATTAACGAAATTCAAGGAATTCACGAAATTCACCTCTTCCAAATCCCTACCCCTTTCCGACACATCGTGGGTGCTGGAAGGCACCACTGTGACTAGTCACAGAAATAAGTTCAGTTTTACCCCCAACCTTTTCTAACTTTTTTTTGTCTGAGACGTCAACTAGCAAGATGGCCGATATTAACGATCAAACAGTAGATCAAACACATGGGGAAAAAATTAATTTTTCAATATTTTTTCCGGCAGTTTAAGCTCTATCGACAATTTTTTTTACAGGTACCGACAACTTTTTTTACCGGCTTCGGCTTTGCATACAAAACCTTTTAAATACGGTTCATTCCTCCGAATTCTCTGGAATTCTCCGAAGTTTCATACAATCGTTGCAGTGTTTTTAATTCTTTCACAATTAGTCTAGTTAGTCGACTGCTAAGCTATCAGTGAATGAAGATGTACTTGTTAATTGAATTCCGGAGAATTCTCACGAATTTTGTACAATTCACTTGAAAATGTTTCTTTTAATTCATTTAAAGAGTTTTTAATACTTTTCAACCTATGAGAATACAGAATAAATTATTTGAAATTTGAAGATTCTTGAATTCTCCAAATTCCTCTGAATTCGCTGAATTCTACTAAATCCATCGCAACTTTCGTAATTCTTACCCAATAAGTCAAGTTAAGATAACGGCCTAGCTGCCACTGAATGAAGATGTACACGTCTTTTGAATTTTGCAAAGTTTTCACGAATACTATGGAATACCTTCTAACACTTTAGAATTAATTTAAAGAATTTTAAATACTTTTCACATTATAAAAATACGCAATCAACAGTTTAGAACATGTTAAAAGACTCATAAATCCTATAAATTCTTCAGAATTTTTCTGAATTCTAATGAAATCATAGCACTTTTCCTAATTATTTTTCAATTAGTCAAGTTAGGGAGTCGGCATAGGTACGACTGAAGGAAGATGTACTCTTTTTTTGAATTTCACACGATTCTATCAAATTCTGTGGAAATACATTCAATACTTTTAAATTATTCAAAACACTTTTAAATTCTTTTAAAGCCACGATAATACACATTGAATTATTTGGAATTGAAAGGCTCGTAAATTCTACAAATTCCACTGAATTCTTCAGGATTCTACTAAAACCATAGCACTACTCCTAATTCTTTCCAAATTAGTCAAGTTATTTCGACGGATTACCTACCACTGAATGAAAATGTAATCGTTACTTGAATTTTGCGGAATTCTCTCGAATTGCGTTGAATTCCCCTCAAAAGTTCTGAATGCACTTGAACAATTTTTTTAAACTTTGAAGCAATGAGACAAACATTGAATTCTTTGGAATTTAAAAACATTTAGTCTTGCTTTTTATAACCGAAAATTAGGAACTCACTTTGATAGACATTCTCAAAAGTCTTCTTCTTAAGTTTTTTCAGTAGTTTTTCGACTGGAGAATCCAAACAAGCGTGTTCTTTTTTGAAGGAAGAAGTTTACGACCTTTTAGAAAAGTGTGGAATGTTCAGAATATACTATCTTGGATTTTATAAGGGAAAGTAGGGAACTTTTTTTAACAGATATTATCAATCATCTTTTTGTCAAGTTTCTTCAGTAGTTTTTCGTATGCAGAGTCCAATCGAGGGAGCTCGGTTCTGACGGGAGGCACTTACGAACTTAACAAAAATTGTTAAGTATTTAAAATGTACAATATTGCTTTATGTAACCGAAAATAAGGAACTGGCTTTGATAGACATTTTCAATGGTCTTTTTCCCAAGTATTTTCAGTATAGTTTTTCGGCTGGAGAGTCCAAACAAGCGTATTCTTTTTTGATGGGAGATGTTTACAAGCTTTTAGAGAAGTGTGAATTGTTAAAAAATTTACTATCTTGTTTTTTATAAGGGAAAATAGGAAACTAGCTTTGACAGACATTATCAATCGTCTTTTTCTCAAGTTTTTTCAGTATTTTTTCGTCTGCAGAATCCAATGAAGAGAGCCTGATTTTAATGAGAGACACTCACGAGCATAAAAAAAATTGCTTGATATTTAACATTTACAATTTTGCATTTTGTAACGAGAAATAAGAAGCTAGCTTTGATAGACATTTTCAATCGTCTTTGTCTAAAATTTTTTCAGTAGTTTTTCAACAGGAGAATCCAAACAAGCGTGTTCTTTTTTGACGGAGACTCTTGCGAGCTTTTAAAAAAGTTGTGAATTCTTTAATGGTTATGAAACTAAGTAGATAGGTAGGGGCAGTTCTACCCCACTTTTTTCCGTACGATTAGCAACTTGCGGTAAGACTGTAGAATGCTGAGAGATTGGTTTCGCTCCTTGTGCTGACTTGCGAATCACAGTGTTGAAGTATCCAATATCGATATTGAAAATCAATACTTGAATTGGAAATCAATACTTGAATCCGGGGAATGGAACTTTTTCGCCCAAATGTATGGAATGGGATATCTGACGTCACAATATTAAGTTATTAATATTTGCTATCCCCGGAATTAAAGTTTTTCGCCCCAAAATAATATAATTTATATAGCGTGTGTATGTGTGTGTGTATGTGTGCATGTGTGTGTGTCTGTGTGTGCCTGTGTGAGGGAAGTTAAGAGTGCTAGGTGATGAGTCATCATCCCTCGTGAGCCGCCGCCCGGGAGATAAGGTGATGACGTAGACGGTGGTGTTGCATTTCAACCCCCGTATATAATTGCTTGTTATTGTCAAGATAATTCTGAGGAAAAAAATTGTCGGTGCCTTTGAAGTCGGGTGCGTATGTGATATGATTATTTCTAGGGCGTAAATACTTTCAAGGTTATATTTTGCAAGTTTAAACAGGTTTCAGCAGACGAGTGCATGAACATTCCTGATGCGTCATAGCATAATATTGCCAGCCGAAATAAATATTTAATTAAAATCACCCTTTGACATTTGCCGACATCATGAGTCAGACGTCTCACATTTCATATAATATTAAACAATTTCTGGTAAACAAAATTCCATTCTGATGACGCCATCCTCGTTCCAGGAATCCTTATCTACAGCTACATCCTGTTTTGACAATATAAATTTGATTTATTGCCTCCTTCTCGATAAAACATTTTCGCGCAAATACTTTCAAGGTTATATTTTGCAAGTTTAAACAGGTTTCAGCAGACGTCTCACATTTCATATAATATTAAACAATTCCTGGTAAAGAAAATTCCAGGAATCCTTATATACAGGGGGTTACCCTATGATGCAACATTGAGGCTATATAAGGGGGGCGCTCTCCCCTTCATCTTAACAGTACAATACTGACAACGGTCAAGAGTGCTTGTTGAATAGCAAGAAAAAGTGTGTGTTCAATACCTATTTACAAGCAAATTTTCTCTGTGATTTCGAAAAAAAGAACTAATAACAAACGTGCACTAGTGAACTTGAAATCTGCAAAGTGTTTTTCATAAGTGTCTGCTGATTTTTCAGTTTAATTTGAAATTGGATTTGGAAATTCAATTCTGATGACGTCATCATAGTTCCAGGAATCCTTATCTACAGGGTTGCCATATTTCATCAATTTTGACACTATCTACAGTGTTGCCAGATTTCATCAATTTTGAGACTACCTACAGTGCTGCCATCTTTAATCAATTTTGAAACTACCTACAGTGCTGCCATCTTTCGTCAATTTTGAGACTACCTACAGTGCTGCCATCTTTCATCAATTTTGACACTACCTACAGTGTTGCCATATTTCATCAATTTTGACACTACCTACAGTGTTGTCATATTTCATCAATTTTTGACACTACCTACAGTGTTGCCATATTTCATCAATTTTGAGACTACCTACGGTGCTGCCATCTTTCATCAATTCTAAGACTATATATGGGGGCGCTCTTCTCTTCATTTTGTCAGTGCAACACCAACATCTGTCAATTGTGTGTGTGCTTGTTGAATAAAAAAAAAGTGTTTGTTGAGGACTATTTAGAAGCAGAATTTTTCTGTGCTTCCCAAAAACTGATTTTGCAGTAGTGAGCTTTGAAAATCTACGAACTGTTTTTTCATAAGCCTCTGCTGATCTGACTGCAATTTAAAAATGGATGCCAAAAAATTCCTACAAACCATGAAGGCGGGGTATCAACTAATACTGGAGAAGCAACCTCCATCAGACGATGAAATTAGATGGTGGACGAGGGAAGGAACGAGGAACATAAGAATACTAAACAAAATGCTGAGGAAGAACAAAAATACATCTCTGGGTCAAAAACGGGCGATTATGGCATTGATCGCTAGCCTGAAGACAGCAAGCAGAAGATTTAAGAAGTTGGTGAAAACCGGAGCTGGCATGAGTGAAGCTTCGATGAAACTGCGAGAGAGAGTAATTTGGGATGATGTGGAGAGTGCGTTTAAATCGCGGATAAGAACGGGAGTGATATCCAATTTAATCCATAAGGATTTAAATGCATTTTTAGATGACTGCAAACGAATGTTCATTCCTCGAATTAAAAACGCTTTGAATAGTTTGGGCAATATAAAAGTTTATATTGATTTCACTGGGATTTTCAGGGCAATAGTGGCTGGTGAAGAAAAAATAGGTGAAAAAAGTGTTTCAACTCAGAATTATCCTATTCTAACAACGGAAAATGTTGGTGGATGGTTTGAGGAAAATGTGAGAGAACAGGTTCAAGCTAAAATTGACAAACTGAAAACGACAGATTCGGGTTGGACTTTAATAGAAATTGTGAACTTAAGGGTAAATATCAATAGATACGCCCCTTTTCAGGTTGGGTCTTCAACTTTCGTCGAATTACCCGATTTTATTCAGAGAAAAAAAGCTGTGCTCAACATCGAAAATAAAGATTCATATTGTTTTCTCTGGTCAGTAATGGCAGCTCTTTATCCAGTTAAAAAACATGCAGAAAGAACTAGTTCTTATCCCAAGATTAATGGTTCAGAACTGAAATATAATGATATCGAATTTCCAATTACCCTTGAGGATATTCCGAAATTTGAAAAAATGAATGACCTTAGTATAAATGTCTATGGTCTAGAGTTTGATGAATATAGCAAGACGGAAGAAATTGTTCCAATTTTTCTAAGCCATGAGAAATCCGAGAAACCTGTTATTCACCTTCTCATGATTGAAAATACTGAATTTGATTCAGATACTGAAGTGTATCATTTTTGTTTGATTAAAAATCTATCCCGGCTAGTGAAATCACAAATAACAAAAGCTGACCATAGCACTTACTTTTGTGACAGGTGTTTGAGCCATTTTAAATTCGAGAAATCTCTCGAAAAACATAAAGTTGCTTGTGAAAGCCTGAATAATTGCATACTAGTACTTCCCACGGAAAAAGATAATATTTTAAAGTTTAAAAATTATAAATATAAAGAGAGGGTTTAATTTGCAGTATATGCTGATATCGAGTGTTTGTTAGAGCCAGTTACCAACATACAAGGAAATGCTTATCAAAAACATATACCTACAAGTGTGGCTTACTACACAAAATGCAGTTTTGACGATTCACAATCTGAACCTCAAGTTTATCGTGAAAAAGACTGCATCACGTGGTTCGTCAATGAGTTGAAAAATTTAGCTGAGAAAGTAGATTCTTGCCTCAAGAATCCTGTGTCAATGGGTCCCTTAACTGCAAAACAAGAATATGATTTTAAAAATGCCAAAGTTTGCCATATTTGTGAGCAAGATTTTGCCAAAGATGATGTGAAACATCGAGATCACTGTCATTTTACGGGGAAATACCGTGGCCCTGCTCACGACAGATATAACGTAAACTACCAAGACTCACATACAATTCCTATAGTATTTCACAATTTATCCGGTTATGACGCTCATTTTTTCATAAAAGAATTGGCCACAAGCTTCGATGGTGATATCTCATTATTACCCATCAATAAGGAAAAATATATATCCTTTACCAAGAGTGTGCAAAATACAAACGTAAAACTGAGATTTATTGACTCGTTTCGCTTCATGCCAAGCAGCTTGTCCAAATTAGCTTCAAACCTGAGCAATGATGAAAAATTTATAACAAGAAAATATTGTAAAACTGATGGGGAATTTGCATTACTAACGAGAAAAGGTGTATTTCCGTACGATTATGTTGATAACTGGCAGAAATTAGATGAAGATCGTCTACCAGCAAAAGAGGAATTTTATTCAAAATTAAACGATGAGGGTATTTCGGATGAGGATTATAGTCATGCTTGCAAGGTCTGGGATGAATTTAATTTAAAAACTTTAGGTGAATATTCAGACTTATACTTGAAAAATGATGTTTTTCTTTTGGCAGACATTTTCGAAAGTTTTAGATGTCGTTGTATTGAAACTTATAATTTAGACCCACTGCACTACTTTACAGCACCGGGACTTTCCTTCGATGCAATGTTAAAGTATACTGGGATTGAACTCGACCTATTGACAGATGTAGAAATGTTATTACTGATTGAAAGTGCAATCAGAGGTGGTGTGTCTCAGTGCTCCAATAGGTATGCGAAGGCGAATAATAGATTCATGGGCTTGAATTTTAATCCATTGGAACCCGAATCTTACATAATGTATTTTGATATAAACAATCAGTACGGACAAGCAATGAGTCAAAATTTGCCCTATCGTGATTTTAAATGGTTTACAAATTTTGAAAACGAACCGAATTTTTTCAATATTCCTGACGATTCAGAAATAGGCTATATTCTCGAAGTAGATTTGGAATATCCTGAAGAACTCCATGATCTGCATAAGGACCTGCCATTATGTCCAGAGCATTTTGTACCTCCTCTGCCCACATCTAAAATTCCTAAACTAATAACCAATTTGAAATCAAAGACAAAATACGTTCTCCATTATCAAAATCTGAAACAGTATTTAAAGTTGGGAATGAAACTCGTTAAAGTTCACCGAGTATTACAATTCGAGCAAAAACCTTGGCTAAAAGACTACATAGATTTGAATATAGAGTTGAGAAAGCAGGCAAAAAATGAGTTTGAAAAAAATTTTTTTAAACTCATGAATAACTCAGTTTTCGGCAAGACCATGGAGAACGTAAGGAAGCATAAAGATGTTAGGCTAGTAACAAAGTGGGAGGGTAGATGGGGCGCAAAAGCCCTTATTGCCAAACCAAACTTTCATAGCTGCACTATCTTTGGTGAAGACATGGTGATAATTGAGATGAATAAAACCAAAATTACTTTCAATAAACCAATATATATTGGATTCACAGTTCTCGACCTATCAAAGATAATGATTTATGACTTTCATTACAATTGCATGAAGTACACCTTCAATGACAAGGCGAAATTACTCTATACCGACACAGACAGCTTGATTTACCACACTACAGTTCCAAACTTTTATGAATATATTAAAAGTGATTCGGCCAAATTTGACACCTCAGACTATCCACCAAATAATATCTATGATATTAAATTATTGAACAAAAAAGTCTTGGGCCTTATGAAAGACGAATGTAGCGGAAAAATTGTAACAGAATTTGTCGGGCTAAGATCAAAATTGTATGCCTATAAAGTTTTGGGGAATGACGAGGGAAACAAGAGAGCTAAAGGTATTAAAGGGTCCACATTAAGGACAATAACGTTTGACGACTACAAGCGAACTTTGCTACATTACGAAACTCTTATTCGACCTCAGCGGTTGATTCGAAGCCGAAAACATGAAGTTCACTCGATTGAACAAAACAAGATTGCTCTCAGCTGGCGAGATGATAAGAGGATGCTGCTTCCTCGTACAACCGACACACTTCCATGGGGTTATAAAAGCTCAATCGCAGGAGGCAATGGTTGCGGATAAAGATTAATATTCATTTTCGATAAATGAATTCCAATTCTCAAAGAAGAGTTGGGGAAAAAAAATATGTACAGCGATTTCCGAAACATGTGTAAATGTTCATTTTGTGATAAATGAATTTAATTCTCAAAGGAGAGTTGAAATTATGTACAGCGATTCTAAGAAAACTTGTGTAAATGTTCATTTTTTCCAATGAATGAATTTAAATCTCAAAGGAGAATTCAAATTATGTACAACGATTATTAAAACTTGTACATAAGTATTAACGAAAGACATATATAAATAAACTGACATATATAATAAAGAAAAGATATATGAGTAGAAACAAGCGAGGCGACGAGCGATATATGAGTGGAGGAGTGAGAGAGATAGAAATTAGTATATGTACTGCATACAAACTTCGACGTAGTAGATATAGTCTGCAGTGATTTGGAATGAAATCATCTTTATAGCATAAATAATGTAAATTGTATATACATGTAAATTGAAAAAAATGTACACCTGTTTTTGTCTAAAATACAAGTTGAATCTGAAAAATTGATGTTTTTTATTGATTACAACCTGAAAATCATATATTTTTAAGCAAAAACTTTCTTCTAATTGGAAAAAAATTCGATGCTGATGTAGCTGTTGGATGCAACATGACCCGTCAGGCGAGTACCGATGCCGAGTCCATGAAGTCAACGATGCTCACTTGTCTGCCCATTTGCTTATCTACTATTCGCACTTATTATTATAAGAACAAGGAACTCTGAGAAAACAACACAAAAATTTCATTTTCATTTTCTTTTTTATTTATTCTCAAAAACACAGTACATTATACTTACAAAATAAGTAGATTACAATTAAATATAAATATAAAATATTTTTCTTTTTTTTCTCATGTCTATAAATTAAAACAACTAATCTAACAGAGCTTTTCCTGGGACATCCAGTCTCTCAATAAGAGTACATTTTCACTTGCGCAATTAAAGTAATTTGAATTCATATGATTCGTACATTTAATATCGCTAGTTGCAAAAATTTCACGCAATCCCTGTAGCGAGGGGCATTCCAAATCAAGCATATCAACAATTTCACTCGATACTTCTGAAAATTGCTGCAACCAATTCTTCTTCTCCAATCCTTTCACATAAATTTTTGTTGCATCTTTTAAAATACTCTCGAGTATTACAGGCACTAGAGAATACGGTAAATCACCAGAATTCCAAGGTATTCCATGATGTTTCCTCTCTGCCCAAATGTTTACAGATTTATATTTTGACGGAACGTTGCTCCACTTGCGGGGTGATTGAAAGAGAAAAGAATACGGCTTTTTGACTGTATCATCGCAGATTGGTAATATTGCCAATTCTTTCAAGACAAATTAATTAACTGGCAACTTGAAGCCCTGCATATCAACCAAGTACTGCATCTTGAATGCAACTAAGCTATTTCTTCGTGCTTACAGCAGTTTTATACTAACTTTTTCACCACACCACTGATTGGCTTATACTCAACTATACGATCATGCAAAATTAAGCAATATGCTGACGTTTGAGCGGGAAAATTTTCACTAGTTTGAAATTCCAAACGAACATCAACTGGACCGTATTTCAGCGACTCATTTTGCTTAGAACAGTCAATTACTACTAGAGGTGCATACTGTATAAATTCCCCCCTCGATAGCAATGGTTGCGCTTCTTTACCGTAGTAATTAGCTTGAAAGTTTGTGTACATTTCATAGAGAAGAGCGTACTGATTTCGATTAATATCAAGATTCAAATTACTATAAGGATAGCACTGATCATTTAAAAGTAGTTTGACATTAGTCAGATTGCAATGATCAAAGTTGCTAGAATTTCTAGCAGTATTATTTTTTCTGTTTGTTTGAAATCCTAGTATGACAAATCTCGGTTTTTCCAATTGTGTTGAGGTTTTCACAGTCCAAACATGGTTTGACGTAGTCGGAAGTAGAGGATATTCATACAGTTCCCAAGTTCGAAAACTTATTGGAATAGGTGGATCTTTTTCAATATATTTAAGCAACTGAAATTTTCGTGAATCTGACAGTCTAACACTAGGCAATAACCACTCTATTTTATTAATTTCAATTTTATACTGCTCAATGGCTGTTTGCAAGATGGCATTTGCATCACTTTTTGATCTTGTTAAAATAAGTTCATGCTTAGCATTGACAATGATTTTGTGATAATCTTCGGCAAAACCAAATATCATGTTAAGCGGTATGGCTACATCAAAGTAACCAGTATCGATGGTTAGCGATTGATTATTATCATTTATTGCAAGCCAGCCAGTATTCTGTATGTAGCGTGATTGCCCAGGATTTAGAGATACATAGTTTTTCATGAGACTAGTGAGTCCGACATTTTTGTTTCGATCAATTTCTATTGCGTTGATTTCATATCTAGCTTCGTCAAACAAATGACAGATGGCATTAGAAACTAAAACTGTGGTTGTCACTGCTGCTCCATCAGTTCTTGTGATTCTTCCATGCACGTGAAGTGAACTTTTGCTGGGCAGGAGACAGTGGTCCTGATTTTGAACAGCAATCCGTATTTCATCACTGTTGTTGAAGGTCGATGAGGCATAAGGCTGATGTGCATGAATTTCACAGTGCGCAATTGACTCATCAAAGATGATTGGTGCTTGAATATTTAAAATTTCCCCCTCCATGACAGATAATCAGGCGCTGATAGACAAATTCACAGATGCAGGTGCAAAAAATCTTGAATCTCTTTATTCTCCTCTTCTTCTTTTGAGCTTCAGACCTTGACTTTTTAGGAAGAGGGCGCTTTGAGGTGTTAACCCTTTGACTGCTCTTCGCTGACTGATTAGTTTGTGACATTGTGCTGGTTTATTATAACCAAAGCCAATCTTCTTGTTGAAAACGATACCCATTATGATCAGAGAGACTTGATGTGTAGTCTAATTGTTATAACTTCTCCGCGAAAATTAACCAAATGTCCGTCTTGATCAACTATACGGAGCTGTATATGATCTATTGTCTGCACGGCGACTGGCAGGTAAATGACTTGAGATGGTACTTCCACTATCTTATATCCAGGTGGCACTACAGGAAAAAATTCATGAATCGTATGTACTTTCTGGCCATTAATGTATGCACCTGTAGTTATGCTACACTCAATACTCAAAGAATTCACTTTTATGATTGATACCGGTTGATCAGATTCATAAGCTTGTTTAGCTTCTAGTCTGCGCGGAGAGAAACCCAGCAAATGACCAATAGAATCTTTAGGCTCGAAATTTATATTGTGACTGCAATAAATTTCACTTTTTAACGTATTATTGTTCGGTTTAATATGAATTTCAATGCCCTTTTTT
>CAKNXH010033837.1:0-12019 GCA_932178445.1 Andricus quercusramuli | reverse complement strand
GGGAATATGTGGAGAAAAGTTTCCACTTCTAAAGACTTTAAACCGAGTCTTCAACCCCATATGTTAATTTATTCTGTAAATTTCACTCGACTAAATGAAGAATTTATTTTATTTCTGATTAACCCTTTTTTCGTAATTCTAAATTATAAACCTTTTTTTCAAATTTGTAGTTATATTTTGTCATAAAAAAAGCATGAATTGCATTTTTTGAATAACATGGCAACTTTATTTTTGGCTGATCTGTATATTTAGTTTAATTGTCCTAGTAAAATAAGTAGGTTTAATACAAGAAGAAATTAAATGAATAGACCATTTTTTAAAAGAGCTGTGAATATTGTTGGCGCTGGAGACTCATTAAAAAAAATGCATACATCGTGCTACAAGTGTGTGCTGGAAATGTTTTAACAAAGATTGGCACATTCCTTCAATTTGTTTTTAAGATGCAGAATTGAGGAATTCGCGTATTTTCAAGAGGCCAAAAGGTTTCCAAAGAGAGCATTTTCTTTTGGAGAGTTTACTTTAGGCCACTGTATTCATTTTTGAAATTGCTTGTTGATATCAGTACAATCAGAGTATATTGCATGTGATGAATTATAACTGAAGCAATTACAGAGAAGGTACAAAAAAGTAAAATGATCTCATAATAATCCTGACTTTTTCCAATACATGCAGGGAGGAAGGGTCATCACTGGGTTGCTGCGACAATGGGTCTTTCCAATTATTTGAAAAACTAGTGGAGCAATTTGTTTCAAACTCAAGTGATGAATAAAATATATGCAAACATACCACGTCCTGAAAAATTGAGCCATCTAAGTCCGCTAGGAAATAAGAAAAATAAAAAAAATAAACTGTTTTTGAGATTTTGCTGAAGAAATATACCTTGACTTCACTAAGCATTTGCAAAGAAATAGGTGGCTTTAAAAATATTCATTTTAATGATTAATATTGATAAAAATCTCAACTAGAACATCTGATGATATAGAATGTTCAAAATTTCATAAATCAATAAAAATATTTGCTTATAATCTGCATTTAGTCAACACTGGGGCTTCCGTTTTCGGTACTGATCGGGAGAGAACTCTTTTTTGTCAAGTGTTGCGTTTTTTGGCTTTGGTGAAGGGAATCAGCGTGTGTGGGTGGAGAAAGGGTAGTGAGTGCGGAGAGCAGGTGTAAAGGAAGAAGCGTGAGTGAAGGCAAGTGTGTAAAGGGTGAAAATAAGTTGTGAGAAAGGAAAATTGGAACGTGCAAATTTTTTGAGGTTAGGAGCAGAAAATAGTTGTCGGGCAAGGGGGGCAAGAGGTAGGCAAGCTAAGAGCGGGAAACATCGAGGACTATTTGGTAAGGTAGGAACGCCGACCATACGAAGTCCACAAACGGGCGACAGAGGGCAGGGAGTGGACAGTGACCCCAACTGTGGCATAAAGACGTACTGCGCTTGCGCTAGAACACGTAAGAGGAACACGACGCGACAACCAGTTACCATGGCAACAATAATTCGCGGCGTGTTCCTCCTATGCATAGCGATGCAAGCGCAGTACCGCTACATGCCAAAGTTGGGGTCACTGGGAGTGGATGAAGCAAGAGCGGACGATGTTGAGAGCACGGTTAGTGGGAGGAAGGGAGAAATTGACAGTAGCGATGAGGAGACGTTCGAGACACCGAGCAGGGTCGAATCAGCTGAGAGAAGGGGATCAGGCACGAGCCAGAAATGCGGGAGACCTTCAAATTTGCAGCGCCTCAACAAGCTAGGTAGTGCGGGCTCGAATAGGAGTCTGGATGAATGGAAAAAAAGGGGAACGTGACTAGCAGTGAAGGGGAAGATAAAAGAAAAAGAGAGGAAGGGGAAGATGATTCTGAAAGGGACAAGGATAACAAGAAAGTGAAGATTAAACGAAAAACACCAGACAGAGATAGGGGGGATGGGGGGATGTTTGAGAAGCTAGCAGCCCTCATAAAAGGATTTAGAGAGGAAACTCGGAAGAGATTCGATGATATGAATAGGCAAGGGAAAGACGTTAGGGGAGAAGTGAGAAAAGTGAATGAAAAGTGGGAAGAGTGGGATAAACTATGGAAAGAGGAGAAAGACAAGGTATGGGGTAAACTAGAGAGCATAGAGAATAGACAGAGAGAGATTGACGAACAGAGAAATAGGGAAATAAAACAGTTGGAAGAACGGGTAAACAAATTAGAAATTGGGAATGAGCATATGGGGAAGGAAACAGAGAGCTTGGGAAAAGTAGAAGGAAGTGATAACGTGTAAAATGAGAATGAAAGATTGAAGAAGAGACTGAGTGAGATTGAAAGAAGGTTGGAAGGGGGAGAATGGGCGAATAGGAAAAATTACATAGTAGTCAAGGGATTGAAAATAGAGAGTGAACCAGGGGAAATGGAAATCAAAAATCTGCTGAGAGATATTGGAACTTAGGTAAGGGTCGAAGGAGTTAAGAGAGTAAGAATGACGAAGGAAGGAAAAGAAGGAATGTTTGTAGTAAAAGTAGGGAGTGAGGAGGAAAAAAAGAAAATAATGGCGAATAAAAAATTATTGAAAGGAAGAAGGGAGAGAATTGAAGAGGATTTGACTTTGAGGGAGAGGAAGAGGAGATGGCAAATAGAACGAAGAGCATGGATAGAGAGGAAAAAGGGATGTATGGTATGGATAGGGCGAGACGGATTATGGATAAATCGGGAGGAGTGGATCTGGGACGAGGTGATGAGTGAAACCTGGGTGGATGAGAAGGATTGGAAGGGGATGAAAAGGTTGTTACCTAAGGGGGTATGTGTGGACAATGCAAGAAGCAAGAAAGGAACACGTTAAAGGTAGAGGGATAAGTGGCATGGTCTCAGGGGTGAGAAAAGAATTGGCAGTAAAGGTAGAACAGAGAAGGACAGGGAAGAAGAGGAGGGAACGATGGTAAGAAGGATTATAATTGGGAAAGTCAAAATAGCGGTAATTTGTGTATATAGAATGAGAGGGGAAGAGGAAGGCTGGAGAGTAATAAGGAGGTGGATGGAGGAAAAGAAGGAAGAATCGGTTTTGATAGGAGGGGACTTGAATACCTGGACTGGAGAGCAAGGGGGAGGGATTTGGGATGAAGAAAAGGAGGCATATGTAAGGAGCTCCAAGCATAGGGAGATAGACCGGGAGGGGAGGAGGTTACTGGACATAAGAGATTACATTTATAGGTAAGGGAGAAACAGTAATAGACTACATCCTGGCAGAAGAAAGAATGAGGAATATGATATGCAGCATGAATTTAGGGAATGAGATACGGTCAGAACACTTCCCAGTAATAGCTACACTGAAAGGTGACGTCCATAAGAGTGGCAGAGGGAGAAAGGAAATAGGGGGGAAAGGAACACGAAAATGGGAGTCTGGGGGGTAGATAAATTAAAAGTGTTTGAACTGAAAATGGAAAAAGAGAATGTTAGATATAGAAAGGAGGAGGGAGTAGACTCGTTAATTGAAAGGTTGAAGGGGTCGATTGAGAAAGTGAGGGATGAGATAGGTACAAAAGAAGGAAGAGAAGAGGGAAAGAGAGGCTGGTGGGACGAGGAATGCAGGGAGAGTAGGGAGAGACTGAAAGAGTATGTAAGAAAATGGAGGAAAGGAGAAATAGAGAAGGCGGAGTACAACAGGAGAAAAAGAGAACATGAGAGGATGCTAGAAGGGAAAAAGCAAAGGGGAAAGGAGAAATACAAGGAAGAAGTAGAGAAAATAATCAAAGAAGGTAGGGCCTGGGATGTGATGAACAGGGAAAGAGGAGGAAGAAAGGGCATGAATGAAGAAATAGAAATGGATGAATGGACGGATTATTTGAAAGGTCTGCTAGGGGGAGAACAAAATTGGATTAAAGGGGAAAATAGAAACACAGTCCAGGGAGAAATGGAGGAAGCGAACGAAATAACAAGAGAAGAAGTGAATGAGGCGATAGATAGACTAAAAAGAGACAAGGCTACAGGAGAGGATGGAATAAAGAACGAAGCGATAGAGTTTGGAGGAGAAGGGATAAGGGAAGGGCTGTGGAAGATCTGCAACAAGTTCTGGAAAGGAGAAGGATGGCCGGAGGAGTGGAGGACAGGGCTGGTGGTACCGCTTGTCAAGAAAGAGGTCTTAGGCAAGGGTGCCCGTTGAGTCCGCTACTATTTAATATGCTGCTGGCAGACTTAGAGGAGAAACTGAAGGAGAAAGGGAAAGGAGGACGACGTAGTTCTATTAGCAGACGATGAGAAGGGGATAAACCTAATGATACGAATTTTCGAAGAGTATGTGGGGGCAAAAGAACTGACGGTGAACGTAGGGAAGCCCAAGGTGATGTGCTTTAGACGTAGAAAGACCAAAATAGGTTACGTTTGGAAGATGAACGGACAAATAGTGGAAAGTGTGGAGGAGTTCTGTTACTTAGGTTTCTGATTTGAGGCATGAGCGGGAAACGAGGTGCAGGTGAGGAAGAGAATCGAATTTGCGAGCAAAGCAATGGGCCAAGTATGGGGTATAGGAAAGAGAAGGTTCAATGACGATTAGAGAATGAGGGTCTGGTTGTTTGATGCGTTGGTTTGGGCGGTGTTGTGTTACGGAGTGGAGGTCTGGGGATGGAAGGAACATAGGAAAGGGGAAAGCATGCATGAGAGATTTCTGAAATAGGTAATGGGAGTTAGCTGGAGTTGCCCAGGATACATGTTGAGCGAAGAACTAGCAAGGGAGAAAATGGTAACGAGAAAAATGAGAGAGCCTGGAGGTTTGAAGAGAAGCTGAAAACGGGAGTAGAATAGCACAAGTATGCTTGGACGAAGTTCGGAACAAGGAGATGAGAGAAAATTTGGGAAATTCGAAATGGGAGGAATGAAGAAAAAAAATGAGGGGGCTTGTGATATACAGGAAGGGTTTCGGGATTGGCAGAACATAGAATTAGAGCTATTAGTAAGACAAAGAGAAGAGAGATGGAGAAAGATTATGGACTCGAGGTACAATAGATGTTATATGATAGTCAAAGAGGTGACGGAACCAGAATATTTGCAAAAGATGAAAAAGGAAGACAAATGGAATAGGGTGATACGGTTTAGAATGGGGGAAGGAGTGAGAGCTTGTAGATATTGGATGGATGAAGAGGACAATCTGTTCAGAGTATGTGGATACGAAGTGGAGTCATGGGCACATGTGTTAGAGAGGTGTACAGGAGAGGAAGATGGACAGTTGAGTGTGGATGAATGTGTAAGATGGATTTTGGATGGTTATGGACAGGCACTGATGTGGATGAAAAAACTGGAAGAAATGAGAGAAAGCAAGGGATCAGTGCAGAGCCAAACGGGTAATCCTGTTCAAAGGAAAGTAACTAGTAAAAATTAAAAAATTTTAAATCGGTGTAAATGCATTTGATGGTAAGAGAAAACGGAAGCCCGGGAAGATCGCTCATTGCCTGTAGTTTAAGAAGAGTAGTACTAATATTATTGTTATTATGTACGGCGATGCATTAGAAAATAAGTAGCGGTTAAGTTAGACTAAGGATGAAATGTAAATATATGTACAGGGAGCGGAGGCCCTCAAACCCGTGAAAGGGTGAGTTCAAATATACATACATAGTCAACACTGGATATGAAACAGTGGGTCGAGCAATTTCCATATAACAAGTATCTAATAATAATGATAATAGCTCGATTGTAATTTCTGAGTGAAATTAAGACTCATTTGAGAATTCGCGTACCATTTCTAAGAGGCTGAAAGGTCTGGAAATCCTAGTAGCATCACATTCATGCTTTTCATCGCTCGGCGAAAGTAAACTGAGTACTAAATTTGTTCATACGGTTCTTCATACGGCGCAAAACAAAATATAGTGAGCTACCTATTGTGGCCAGATGACTTTAGAAATAGGCATAATTTATTTTCTCAATAAACGTTAAATTTATATAATGAACTGAACAAAATTCTTTGTACCACTACCTTCGCTTCACAAGCAGCCTTCTATGTTTAACGCAAATTGAAGCCTGTAAGCAAATAAAAGAATGATATTGATATATTTATCCTAAATATGTATGAGCTCTAATTCCATTAAACAATTTGTTTTATGATTATTGTATATGGGTCGCTGATCGAAAGCTTACAGTTTAACAATAACACATTAAGATTCTAGAATTCTTTTCAAAATATAAAAAATAGTGGTACGAAAAATGTCTTCAAGTCCGGTTTCAGTTTCAGAACCTTTTCATACACTGTGTTTGTGTTTCTTCAGATATTGTACACCCCTAACATAAAACACATATATACAGACACTTCATAATAAGATCAAAATTTAGTTTTAAATGATTTTTTTTATGAAACCAGGAGAATTTTCATATTGTTTCCACTTCAAATTTAGACAGTGTCTATCAATATACAAAATTTCAGGATAATTTTCCAGATAACTAGCCCAGATAGATGAGTAGACATTTTATACCGAAATTTCTGGATGTATAGTTCAGCTCGTTGAATCGCTTATTTTTACCAAAATTTCGAGATGAATAGCTATGGGATCCTAGCTGGGATATTTGTATCCAAAATTTGCATTCTTTAAAAAAATTTAAAAAAATTGAGTAGAGTAAAATTGCAAACAGAGAATAACTAACAAATATAAGATGTTAAATGATCAAGGCCGAGATTATTTTCGTGGAAGATTTTAGAGATAAATGTGTCATTAGGTCTGAATTAAATTATCAATTCTTAATAAGAAATGGCACATGTATCAATATTGTTTATTGATTCGTGAATATACTTTCCTCAAAAGTAAAGAAGAATATTTGCATGCAAAATTAGATGGAATTTTTTGCGAGAAGTTATAGCAATCGAAATGATAAAAAATTCTTAATTAGGTCATGTTGAACTAACAATAAGATACGAAGAGTTGAATCTGGTAATTTACGCAGCACGTGGAACAAATCTTCACCAATATGATCATATAGTTACTGACTGTAAGTAAAAATTTTTGTTATTTGTTAGGTCTTTACATGATATGCGATCAAAATCTCGTCTGAGTGAAGGAAACATTCAAAAATGAAAATTCTCTTCTTTTTTATGAGTCTGGAAGCAATATTTGCAAGGATATAATAAAATTATCTCGAGTTCTGTATTGAGTATTTTTTGAAATTATTTATGAATTGTAGCTTTTTAAAAGACTTATAATTTTTCTCTCACCCATTTCTTTATAAGACTTGATATATTGGTTTTATTTTTTCGGAAATACAATGGAAAAAATCGAAAATTCACATTTTGAACCATACAACGCAAAATGTGAGAAAAAGTCTCAAAAGTAATTATAGCTTTTGAAAGGTCCTAGAAAATTTGTCAAATCTATTTCTCGATAGGGTTGAATGGGTTATTTCGGTTTTATTCATCAAAAATGAAATAGAAAAATAAAAAATTCATTATTTGAACTGAACGATGCAAAATACCAGAAAAAATATCTTAGAGAGCAATTATAGCTATCAGAAAGTCCTGTAAAATTTCATTTTACGATTTTTGAATAGGACTTGTCATTTTGGTTTCATTTAACGAAAGCAACATGCAGAAAATCCAAAATTCAAATTTCGAACCAAACGGCGTGAAATGAAGAAACAAATTTTAAGAAGGAATGGCAACTTTAGAAAAGTCCTAGAAAATTGATCCAAAACAATTTTTGATAGGATTTGTCACGTTGGCTTTATTTTTCGAAAATACGATGAAAAAAGTAGAAAATTATAATTATGAAGACGCACATAAATACTGGGATCTGAAAGATATCTTTCGGAAAAGTTGAATTCAATCGCCTAAAGTGCAAAGAATAAATATCCGAGCGCGAAGCGCACGGTAACCCATTATTGAACGCGAGATCCAAAAAACGTGTGCTCATGGCGCACTCAAACTTGCGAACCGCGCGCTCAGCGCGCGATGAAACTGCTCGTGCGGCGAGCAGACTTTTTTCTATAGTTTTTTAACAATGCTCTTTTTTAACTTGACATAACTTTAGTACATCCTTGTTAAGAAAAAAAGACGATTGTAATTATGATGGAGTTGACGAAATATTTCAATCACTACGGACTTTTTTGTCCTATAAGCTGTAATTTGATAGTTTAAAATAAGAATTTATGAAATAAATAATGAATTATTATTCTGAATGGAAGCTTAACTGACCTATAGCTTTTTTATACGTGAAAAAATTCTATACAATATATAAATATCTGCGAAAAAAATGAAATTTGTTCTCAGAATATGAAATTAAGAATTATATCCATAAAAAATTAATCAGTCATGAACTTCCTACGGCAATATTTGCCAAAGATAGGAAAAGCACAGCTTCGTGAATCAAGTGTTTCGCAGATGTGAAAGAAAGTATAAAAATGCCTGTAGGTTGAACCAAAGTATTATATTCTTTAAGAATTCGTCAAGAACATTTCGAAAAATTTAAGGTACGTCTAATTAGTCTTAGTTGTACAAATATTAGTTTGTGAATAAAATTATAATTTTTCATCCACGAATTCTTTTTTGTGAATTCAGTAATCATCTATTAACTGTTTATATTTTTGATGACTGCTCATTTGAAATTTCTACTGATTAAAAAATTCCTTTTTTTTTAATCAGGTACTTTTCCCATTTCCGCAAAAAAATTGCCTTTGAAGTTATGCTTATTTGCAATTTTGGTCTTCTATAAGGAAGACTCCGTGTAAGTTTTGTGCATGCTCAGTAACTTCTGTTGACATAAGAATATTGATTTCCTTAAAAAAATTGAATTTGATTATTTTTCTCACGAAGAAGGACGAATACGAAAAAGTGTCGACATAGAAAATACACACCTAAGAAACTTCTACAAAAAATACCTCTTACTCCTTTATGATAACTTGCATCGTTTACGAAAAAAATTTGAATATATGTTTAGGACAAACATTTCGAACGGTTTCAAAAATGTTTGTGCTCGCATATAACAGATAGGATGCCTTTCTTACATGAGCAAAAACTTCACAAAAATGTCCAAAAGAATAAAAAAGTTGGGCTTCTTCAGAAAAAATTTAGTTAATGCTTTTAAAATTCTAAGAAAGAAAGCAAAACTATTTTCTGGATAATGCCACCTTTCCACCATTCCTTTCGATATTTCAAAAAAGTTTTTGCTAATATAAGGAAGGCATCCCAGCAGTTTTATTCGGCCCAAACAATTTTTGAGGCCCGGAGAATTTTTTTCACCTAAAAATATAATTTCCGATTTTTTCTCGTGAATGATGCATGAAATCAGAAAGATCCAATAGCTACTTTTTGTAGAACTTTTTTATATGTTCAAACCTCTATATCGACATTTTTTCGAATTTGCCGTTGGTTATGAGACGAATGAAAAAATTTTCCGGTTCACGAAAGTTATTTAGCCCACATAAAAATTTACAGGATGTCTTTTTGATGGATGGTCAAATTAAACAAAAAGTTTATAAAAAATTTAAGTAGTTTTGTTTTAGAAAATCAACTTTTAATATTTTCAGGAAAATAGCTGTCGCTCTGTTACTTCTAAACCTGTTTTAGTTTCCTCGGGGGATTACAAAAATGATAAATGCTATTAGAATCTAAAAAGAAATTTTAAATATCTTATTTGTGTCAAAAGTGATAGAGGTTTGAAGAATTTTGTTTTCAAAAACAAAGAACCAAATTCAAATATGTAGAACTGATTTTAAATGGATTCTGTGTTATATGTACAAGATTTGAACAGAGAATGTTATTGAATAAAAATGTATAAGTATCTTTACTATTTCAACCAATTAATGAAACTATAACTAAATCAGGTTCTTACAAGGAAGGTACTCCAGGTGTCCCTCGCCGATTTGAATCTCCCTGATGTATGTTGTAGTACTCGAAAAACTAAGTGACACGTATTTTTTTTTTATCTGCGGAAAAACACTTTAAGGGGGTGAAACAACCCCTCAAAGATAGGGGTCGCAAGTGTCGATTGTATAGTTTTGTGTAGAAAAACAAAATTGATTTCGACCAAACCTACTGGGATAGTTTCCTCATGATGAAAGATGACTAACGTAATTTTCCCAAAAAAAAAAAAAAAAAATTAAGGGGGTGGACCACCCCTACATAGTTTTGAAGATGTGCTGAAAATTGCTAAATTCACAGGAAAAAATTTGAAAAAAATATATTTTGCACTTGAGACAAAAATAAAGTTGACGTGTTTCGCAAAAAAAATTTGTAAAAAAATTAATGGGGATAGCTACCCCAAAACACTTTTTATTTTATGTCTATGATAATATATACTTTTCATACACAAAAAAAAATTGGGAAATTATTTTTATAACGAAGGAAGTGAAATAGAGTCCATTCAACATTAATAAAAAAATTACGCGGGGGTAAACCACCCCTACATATTTTAAAAGTTGTGCTGAAAATTGTTAAATTCACCGGAAAAAAGTTGAAAAAGATATATTTTGCACTTGAGACCAAAATAAAGTTGACGTGTTTCGCAAAAAAAAATTGGTAAAAAAATGAATGGGGGTAGCTACCCCGAGACACTTTTCATTTTATGTCTATGATAATATATACTTTTCATACACAAAAAAAATTTGGGAAATTATTTCTATAACGAAGGAAGTGAAATAGAGTCCATCCAACGTGAATAAAAAAATTACGCGGTGGTGAACCACCCCTACATATTTTTAAAGTTGTGCTGAAAATTGCTAAATTCACAGGAAAAAATTTGAAAAAAATATATTTTGCACTTGAGACCAAAATAAAGTTGACGTGTTTCGCAAAAAAAAATTGGTAAAAAAATTAATGGGGGTAGCCACCCCAAAACACTTTTCATTATTTGGCTATGATAATATATACTTCTCATACACAAAACAAAATTGAGAAATTATTCTTATAACGAAGGAAGTGAAATAGAGTCCATCCAACATGAATACAAAAATCACGCGGGGGTGAACCACCCCTACATATTTTTAAAGTTGTGCTGAAAATCGCTAAATTCACAGGAAAAAATTTGAAAAAAATATATTTTGCACTTGAGACCAAAATAAAGTTGACGTGTTTCGCAAGAAAAATTTGTAAACAAATTAATGGGGTAGCTACCCTTAAACACTTTATATTTTGTGTCCATGATAATATTCATATAGATTCCATACGAAAAAGAAATTGGGAAATTATTTTTATAACGAAGGAAGTAAAATAGATTCTATCCAACAATAATAAGAAAAATTGCGCAGGGGTGAACCACCCCTACATATTTTTAAAGTTGAGCTAAACATTGCTAAATTCACAGGCAAACATTTGGAAAAAATATATTTTGCACTTGAGACGAAAATAAAGTTGACGTATTTCACAAAAAAAATTTCCAAAAATAGATGGGGGTAGCTACTCCCAAACACTTCTTATTTTGTGTCTATGATAATATATACTTTCCATACGCAAGAGTAATTGGGAAATTATTTTTATAACAAAGGAAGTAAAATAGAGTCAATTCAACATGAATAAAAAAATTACGCAGGGGTAAACCACCCCTCAATATTTATAAATTTGCTGGAAATTGCTACATTCATAGGAGAAAATTTAAAAATATATATATTTTGCACTGTGGACTAAAATAAAGTTGACGTGTTTCGCCAAAGAAATAAAAAAATTAATGGGGGTAGCTACCCCTAACTACTTTTTAGTTGGTGTCTAGGATAATATATACTTTCCATACACATTATAAAATATCAGATTGTACGATTTTTCTTGCTAGATGCAAGTCTTATTTTGCAATTTTCTACATAATTGGGGGGTGGTTTACCCTTGCGTAATTTTTTGATCAATGTTGAATAGACTCTATTTTACTTCCTTCGTTATAAAACTAATTTCCCAATTTTTTTGTGTATGGAAAGTATATATTATCATATACACAAAATAAACTGTTTTTAGGGGTATCTACCCCCATTAAGTAGAAAAAATTCTTTTTGCGAAACCAGTGATTTTTATTTTCATGTCAAGTGCGAAATATATTTTTTTCAAATTTTTCTCCTATGAATTAAGCAATTTTCAGCACATTTTTAAAAACAT
>CAKNXH010033828.1:31694-57302 GCA_932178445.1 Andricus quercusramuli | reverse complement strand
TAAAATGGCAAATCGAACACATTCCACAATTGATGTGTTGGGAAGATCATCTGGAATTAGCAACAGACTACAAAGAGGTGTTTCATCATGAAAATTTCCATAATAGTTTTATTTTGCTAATGATTTTTTAAGCTTTACAGGAAAGTTCAAATGGCTTACGAATAAGTCTGCAAGTCGTCGATTATTTACAATGTTACACGATATTATAATAAATTATGGCCAATCAGGGCCAGTCATTTTCGGCTGTCGTTTTCCTGTCATTTTGCCTGTCGTTTCCCTGTCATTTTCTTGTGGTCGCGAAAAAATGACAGAAAAAAAATGACAGGGAAAAAATGACACACCTGTCATATCTTTTTGTAAGGGAAGACAGATCGTGCTATGCCTGAATTCTTTTTTCTTGTAGCATGAGACTCCCCATACACCACGTTACCCATTGATGAAGAGCTACGGTCGCATGACGACGACGTCGGAGAGTCCGCTTTCCCACCCTGACCAGACACCGACACTGGGGTTCCTAATCCCTGCTTCGTAAAACACTCCTTACCTGGTCCTGCCATGGTGCCAGGAACGCTGTTGACCCAGGACCACCGACTAATAATAAGGAGACCGATCTTCGTACATGCGTTATGATTGCGGTAAATGCACATTTATCGCCAAGCTCAGACGTTTCGAATAAGCAATATAGCCAGTCGGGCATGCGCACTGTCATCTGATATCTCCTTTTCTCCAGCGACGTCGTCATCATGCGACCGTAGCTCTTCATCATTGGGTAACGTGGTTGATGGGGAGTTTTATGCTACAAGAAAAAAGATTTCTGTTATATCACGATCTTTCTTGAGGTTAGGAATATATTGTAACCTAGTAGGTTCCACGAAATCGTAAAATTGGGCTCCTATACCCCGAGAACATATAGGAATGTGGTGAGGTTCTAGTTTCAGTGCAGAAAAAATGTCATTTCCATGGATTGGAGGTATTCTTTGAGGTTATGTTCGACGGTTTTGAAGTTATGAATAAATTCTTACCCGATTAACTCGTATACTAGTCTGATTAGACTTAACTATCCCAAAAATGCATCAATATGTGTCTGGCTCGATTTTGTACAAGCACGTTGGACCAATTTTGATGGCGGATTCAGATTCAGCGCATCGAAATACATAGTAATTTATATGTCTAGCCCCCAAATCAAGATATTTTCCCTTTTTAAGCGATTTTTCGGTGTTTTTGGAGGTTAGGGTCAAACCGAAACCCGTGAGGCCAATTTTGATGTCGGATTCAGATTCAAGGTGTCAAAATATGATATCAAGATACTTTTCATTTTTTTAGAGGCTGTGTAATCAAAGTACAAAAATTTCCGTAAGATTATCCCTAAAATGGAAATTTATATAATGTAATATCACGTTAGCTAGATTTTTCTAAATCATACTTCGAATTTTGACAGGATACTTTGAATTTCAGATGAATTATTTACTTAACATTATTTCTCTCGTACACAAAAAATTGTGTTGAAGGCTATTTTCAATACGGATAGAAATAAAATTCAATACAAATTTTTTTAATTAAATATACGCCAATGGAAAAAATGTTTTAGAAGTATTTTTTCGATTGCAATGTTTTCTGACAACTTTTGGAAAAAAAGGTTTCTACTACATTGTAATTGCTTTTTCATCAATTGTACTTTGCTAAAATAAAACAATGTTTTAATAATACTGCAAGATTCATCAATAGCTATTAATAGAATTGAATAAAGTTGAAATTTTTAGATTGAATAATTTTTATAATTTCACAACTAAGATATTAACCAATGAATAACACTTCCAATTGTAAAACTGCGTACCTATAAGATATTATGTTCTTTTTACAGATTTAATAGTACATAAACTAAAATATGATTTAGTCAAGTTGCGCCTAATCATAGAAAAAAGTCTCACACATGATAAATATGAAACTTTTTTAAAAATTTGAATCAAAGAAAGCAAAAACAGTTTTTTAATAACACAAAAAAATCTGTAAATCCAAATTTGATAGTCTCATGAAAAGATGGACCAATTACTCAAATAATTATCAATCAGAAATAAAGAATTTTGAATGCAATATAAACGATACAAATGCCACTTGCAATATTTCTACTGGGTAAAAAAGTAAACTTGTCAAACTTAAACAACAGACAAATTCCTGAATTCGTGGGTAGAACAGTCGGCTTGGGGAAAAAGTTCGGTTTGCCAATTTCCATTTGCAAATTACCGATGAAAAAACTTATTGCAGCTTTTGAATCCAATATAAAAAACATACAAGAAACAGACCAAAATATAGCCAGATTCTAGCCAGACGCATGTCTGCGGAGCAGACAGGGCTCGCCCTAATCCAAGAATCCTGCTTATATAGAAATATAAACAGAAATATTTATAAACACATTTTAAAAACTTCCGACTCTCGACCGTAGCCGTGAGACTGATAATTTTATAAATTTTCTGCCTTTTCTGCTAAAATGTAGTATTTAATAAAACTATACATATACCTCTAAAATCATCTTTCTTGGATAAAAATGCAACTATTTTGTTGAAAATTTATTAATTTTGTTAAAAGGTCATCCTTTTTGGTTGAAAATGGAACTGTTTTCTTGAAAATTCGTTTTTGTTGTTTTTAAAAATTCAACTATTTCTTGGAAAATCTACTTGTTGTTCAATGTTCGTATTTTGGTATTGAAAATTTAACTGAAATCTTTTCTGCATGAGAATTTAACTTTTTTGGAAAATTTGTCTTTTTCATTTAAAAGTTCACCTATTTTACCAGAGAATAATTTGATTGAAAATTCAAAATTTTGTTAATAAGTCATCGTTTCAAGTTGGAAATTCAACTGTTTTGTTAAAAATTCTTATTTTGAGTTAAAAATTGAACTGTATTGTGAAAAATTTTCTTTTTCATTAAAATTCTTTTTAAATAGTCAACTAAAATCTTTTTTCGATTAAAATTCAAATCCTTTTTTTTCTTAATTACAGAAAGTTACAGAAAATTCCTCTTTTGGCTTACAAGTTTAACAATTTAAGTGATTTTTTTTTCTTTCGTCACTCAATAATCTTTATTAGTTCAAAAATGCGTCTGTTTGGTTTCGAAATTCTTTTTTTTTTGTTATGAAATTCTATCTTTCTAGGTTGAAATATGAACTATAACACTTTTTTGTTCATTTTCTTGTTGAAAATTCAAGTATGTTGTTAAAAGGGTATCTCTTATTGTAAAAAAGTCGTTTTTTGTTTGAAATATATAGATAAATTAAAAAATTTTTATTTGTATATGAAATATTGTTTCATCCCGTTTATAAAAGATCCTATTGTTGGAAACGTACAGTAAGATGGGGGTAGGCTGGTAGAAATATTTTGCTACTGTTCGTTACAGGGGGCAGGAGGATATGGAAGAGGACTTAGATTCCACTACTTATTTTAAGTGGAGCCCCAAGTATTCTAGAGGGATCTTATAAAATCCATCGGGTCATAAGGGAAAGATCTGGAATATTAAATCTATCATTTCAATTGTTGATGATTCAGGGATCGCGTGATTTAAATAATATCAAAAGTGAATAACCCCTCAAAAATAGAAATTCACTAAAAATAGGTAGTACCATTTTCATTTATATTGTATGATTGAATATATGAAGCTTTCATGTTTTTGAGTACACATGGCTTAGACAATCTTATAACGTTATGAACTTGGGACCCCCGTAAAGTTGGCCCCCCAAAGTTCACATTTTTCAAATTTTATTTTTACATACGTTTGTACGTAGTTTGTATTGTTTGTACATTCAACCTTTTCGTTTGTACTCTCTTGGTTACCAAATAAGGGGCAAAATTGATTTCGGGGGGCTAACTTCACGCATCCCCCCGAAATTAAAATTTCTTAAATTTTCTTTTTGCATACGTTTGTACGTCGTTTGTACTGTTTGTACATTTGATATTTTCGTTTGTACCCTCTTGGTTGCCCAGATACAGACAAATCAAAATTTCCGGACTGCCCCACGAAATTTGAATTTCTCAAATTTTCCTTTTACATAAGTTTGTACGTCGTTTGTACTGTATGTACATTTCATATTTTCGTTTGTACCCTCTTGGTGGCCCAGATAGAGACAAATCAAAATTCCGCATCTGCCCCCCGAAATTTGAATTTTTCAAATTTTCTTTTTGCATACGTTTGTACGTCGTTTGTACTATTTGTACATTTCATATTTTCGTTTGTGCCCTCTTGGTTGCCCAGATAGAGACAAATCAAAATTCCGTATCTGCCCCCCGAAATTTGAATTTTTCAAATTTTCGATGGATAAATTTAGAATTGTTGATTCAAAATTGTTTTTTAACGATAAATTATATTCAGCGCAGGGATTTGAAAAGTCGTCAACAATAGAAAAATCGAAATTGCGAGTTTTTTTACCCCTAAAGTTTTTACAGAAGCATACTAGAAAATATGATTACGTATTTATTTTAATCTCCATATAAATTATTTGGAATTCTTCGGGCTCGCCTAAGACTTTACGGAAAACATATACTCCTCCAGAAAGCATCTCTTCTCTCTTCCAGATGCATAATATGATATTATCTGTTTGCAAATAAAAAATAATTTTCTCACGATTGAACGCAAAATTTTTGTAAAATCAGACATTTGTATTCATTATCGTTCAAGGAAATAAATTTCTTGTTTAATTTCGAGGGTAATTAGCATTCAAAGCTATGCACAATTGCACATTTGGAGCAAAATACTATAAGCTTCAATGATATTATCGCAACTGCTGTAGTGGAAGAGAAACGCCCAAACCAAACTTTTCTGCTAAAAAATTAAAGAATCATTTCAAATAATCGAATTTTCACCATTTGATATTCTATACATACACGGAAAAATTTTCTTGTGTCGAACGAGTCAATCTAGAATATACGAGAACGACCGCGCGCTTGAGCGCGCGTGTTTTCGTCCTCAATATTCGATACTGCATAATTTATATACATTTGAAATATTTTGTAATTATCTTCAAATATTTTGTTTAGGTCGAATAAAATTTGAAATAATCTGAAAAAATCCGAATCAAGTTTTTAGTCCTCATTGACCTTTCTCAATCCATGCTTCAACCCGAGCTTCAAAATCATATTAAATCCCTATCTCAGTCTCCGTCTCAACCCAAATTCAATCCGAATGTACCCGAGGCTCCCTTATCAATCCTACTCCGTTCATGCATCAGCAATAACTTCAATCCAAATCCATACTAATGCAATTTTTCAATGCATGCCTCTAATTCTTTTGAATCAGTGGGACTTCTTGAATTTAGGAAGAATGAATTCGACTGAATCCAATCGGAAGAAAACTTTCACTCCTTCCTAATCTGATGCTCCATCTGATGCCCAATTCGAATGGATCCAAAACACATTCAAAGCCAGTTGTAATATTTTCAATGCTCTGAAATAGTGGTGTAGTTCTGAAGGAAAACGTGGCCTGGCGGTACTTTCCATGAACTAAGTTAACAGTTACAGGGGGGGGGGGGGGGTTAAGTGAAAATAACCTTACGAACTTACGTAGATGATGTTTCGAATTTAAACCCAGTAAGAAAATCAAACTATTTTTTTGGGTAAAATTTCTTTGTTTTTGTATTGAAAAGGTTAGGATTATATCTTCAGTTCGGAATTTATAATTTTTGTTTAAGCATTCTATTATTTGGTTGAAAATAGAATTATTTTGTTGAAAATACAACTATATCGTTTCAAAGCCATCTTTTTTTCTAAACTGAACTAATCTGTTATAAAATTAATTTTTATTAGTTGAAGGCTTATCTTTATGGTTGAGAATTTGTCTATTTTGATGAAAATTCGGTTCACGTTTGGTTGAAAATAAATTTTTCAAACTGACAATTAAACTATTCCATTTTTGGTTGAAAATAGAATAGTTTCCAGTCAGTAATTTAATTATTTAGTTAGAAATTCACCTTTTTCTTATGAAAGTTCAACTTTTTGGTGGACAATTCATGTATTTTCTGGAAAATGTATATTTCTTGGTAGATATTTAATCTGTTTGGTTGAAAATGTAATCTTTTTTGATGAAAATGCAATTGTTAGCTTTGTTGAGAATTCATCTTTTTTGGTTGAAAAATATATTATTTGACTTAAGGTTGAATTACTTTGTGAATGAATTACTATTTTTTTAATTAATTATTATCCATAATTATAGTTGAAAATTCAACAGTTTGCTTTTCAATGGACTTTTATATTGAACATTCTATTTTTTTGTAAAAAGATCATCCTTTTGGCTTGAAATTTGAACTATTATTGGTAAAAATCAAATTTTTGGTTTGAAAACTAAACTTTTTTTGTAGATTATTCGTCTTTTTGGCTTTGAAATTAAATTATTGTAATTCAATTGTCAGACCAAAAGACGAATTATCTACAAAAAATTGAATTTTCAACCCAAAAATATGATTTTTTCAACCAAAAAGTATGATATTGAACCGAATAGTTTAATTTTCTACCAAATTGTTGAATTTTCAAGCCAAACGGATGATTTTTTCACGAAACAGTAAACTTGTACTAAACAGTATCTTCTTCGGTAGAGCACTAATCTTCTTGGTTGGAAATTCATCAAATTTAGTTGGGGAAACAACTATCTTGTTAAAAAAATTTTTTTGTTATTTTTTTCTCAAAATCCATCTTTTTCGATTCAAGAGTACACGGTTTTCGAAAAAAATCGACTTTATAGCTAAAAAAAACTTTACCCTTTTATTGAAAATTCATTATTATTGGTAGAAAAGTCATCTTTTTTGGTTGAAAATGAAATTTTTTGTTAATAATTTAACTGTCTTCTCAAAGTTTGTCTTTTTGTAAATAGCGCAGCCGTAAATTAGTTCTTATTCGAAAACATTTTCTAAATGCATACATTTTTTAGAGCTATATAGTTTCATTGTTTAATAAATTTTATCTGAAGAATGAATAAAACTCCGAGGCAGTAATTCTGAAAATTGTCGAGCTCATGACTGCGTTGCAGACTGAAAATGTTTGAAAAACAAATTCGTAATTTTTTCTTATTTCTTTAAACTTGTTTGTTAAAAAACGTGAAAAAATAAAAATATTACCGAATCATTTTAAAAACGCTGAAGGAGATCAGCTAACATTTTAAAATACATACATTTTTTAGAGGTATGTAGTTTTATTGTTCACCAAAATCTACGGAAAAAATGCTTAGAACTAAAAGGCAAGACTTTGGAACATTATAGAATTCACAAATTCGGTACAGATTGGAAATTTTTGAAAAAGAATTTCATGACTTTATCATATTCTACAAGCCTCGTGTATTCAAAAACATGAAAATAATAAAAATGTTAGCGAATAGAAGTCCGATATAGCAATTTTAAAGACTATAGAATTCGCGACTTCGATACCGATTAGAAATTTGTAAGAAACGATTTCATAACGCTTCATATTTTCAAGCTTCTTGTATTCAATCATATTATTACTATTATAGATTAGCAGTTCGAACTCGGAAGTTCATTGCCTCACTAACCCGAGACCGCCACACATCTCTATCCTGTGCATCCTCCATCCAGTTTAAGTAATCATGTCCTAGTTCTTTTAAATCATCCCTTACATTTTTCTCCCATCTGTTTCTCGGTCTGCCTAAGGGTCTCTTACCAATCGGCCTCCCTCTTAAAACTTGCGCCACTGTTCTTTCGTTTCCCATTCTTGCTACATGCCCCGCCCATCTTAGTTTACGCGCTTTCATTACTCTATTAATATTTGCTGACCCGTAGAGAGCATGCAGTTCATCATTATGCAGTTTTCTCCATTCACCTGTCTCTTCGTCCCTTTTTGGACCATACATTTTTCTAAGTACTTTATTCTCAAAAACTCTAAATCTATTCTCCTCTCCTTTCGTCAGCGCCCACGTTTCGCACCCGTACATGACGACCGGCATTATTATCGTTTTGTAAATTCTCACTTTGATGTTTCTAGATAGCAATCGCGATTTTAATAGCGTGTTTGCTGCATAATAGCACCCATTGCCAGCGTGCAGCCGCGCGTTGATTTCCGTTTTAATCTTATTTTCGCTAGTTATAATTGACCCGAGGTATTTAAACTCGCTAATCCTTTCGAATTTCATATTTCCGGCTGTTAGATCCCCGTCTTGATTACTTTGTTCAGATCTGACGACGGTCATATATTTTGTTTTCGTTTCGCTAACCTCCAAGCCAATATCTTTGGCTTTTGTGATCAAGATTTCTGCATTTTTAGCTACCGTTTCTTTATCATCCCCTAGTATGTCGAGATCATCCGCATATCCAAGAATTTGTATTACCCCATTGAGGGTAGCACCGGTCGGATTCGCCTGCACTTGCCTAACCACGTATTCTAAAACTAAGTTAAAAAGGACGCACGAAAGTGCATCGCCCTGTTTCAGACCATCGCGGATCGAAAACTCTTCAGATAACCTTCCGTTTACGCGTATTCTTCCCCTACTGCCGCTTAAGCAAATTTCGATAAGTTTAACCAATTTTCTTGGCACACCCAAGAACTCTAGGATCCAGTACATTCGCGCGCGTATAATAGAGTCGTAAGCTTTTTTAAAATCGATAAATAGCTGATGCACTGCTTCATTAAATTCCCATTTTTTTTCTAGCAGTTGTCTAATTGTGAACATTTGATCGCTTGTAGATCGGTTTCGGCGGAATCCACACTGGTAATCCCCAATGATTTCCTCGGCGAAAGGAGTTAGCCTACCTAAGATTACATTGGACAGGACCTTATAGCACGACGACACAAGTGAAATTCCCCGATAATTGTTACAGTTCATTTTATCGCCTTTTTTAAAGATAGGAATAATAATAGAGTCATTCCATTCCTCTGGAATGCGTTCTGTTTTCCAAACTGTGCGTATTAATTTACAAATTTGTCTTTTGAGGCAATGGCCTCCATTTTTTATCAGTTCAGCCGGTAGGTCGTCGATGCCCGCGGCTTTGTTATTTTTCAACTTCTTTATGGCCATTTCTATTTCTATATCAGCAGGATCATCAATTAATAGATCAGCAGTGTGGATTTCGCCGAGAGTACCTTCAACGGGGGCTTCGCGTACATTTAATAGTTTATCGAAATATTCTTTCCATAAATTCAGTCTCTCTGTCGCATCGGCTACTAGGTTGCCATTTTCGTCCCTCATTACTTCCGTTCTACTTTGAAAGCCTTTCCTTATAAAATTGATTCCCCTGTACATCTCGCGCGGGTTATTCTGTTTATTATGCATTTCTATTGCTAGTATTTTATTCTTTTCCCACTCCCTTTTCTTGGATCTATAGAGCCTATTTGTACTTTTACTAATCTCGAGATATTTCTTATGTGTTTGATCGCACTTAGTTTGTAAACTACTTAGTTTCGCCTTCTGACGTTTTTCAAACCCGAGTTTGCACTCTTCTTCATACCATGGTTTGCTTTTTGTTACTTTCTTTAAACCTATCGTAAGTTTCGCGGCTGTCTTTACCGCCTTTCTTATATTGCTCCATAGGGTTTCCGGGTCCTCCTCGTAATTATTGTTATCGTCTCTCTGTTCTTGGAGAGCGTCAAAGCTATTAGAAATCTCAACTTGATAATTTAATGTTTCTGTTGCTGTTTTGAACTTATCTATATTGACACGAACTGTTGGCTCTGTGCGGCTTGTTTTCTTACTGATCGCTAGCCTATATCTTAGTTTTACTATCACGAGAAAATGGTCTGAATTTAAATCCGCTCCCCTATACGATCTTATATCGAGAATGTTTGTATGACGTCTTCTGTCAATTCGAACGTGATCAATATGATTGTGAGTGTTACCATCTGGAGATATCCAGGTGGCCTTATGTATATTTTTATGCTTGAAATATGTGCTTTTGACAACGAGGTTCTTTGAAGCTGCAAAGTTTATTACTCTAGTTCCATTATCATTACTGACATCATGCAAACTTTCTGATCCTATTGTAGGCCTATACATCGGTTCTTTTCCAATTTTCGCATTGAAATCTCCCAATACTATTTTTGCGTCAATAGTTGAGAACTGGTCAAAAACCTGCTCGATTGTTTCGTAAAAGAGATCTTTAGTGTCTTCGTCTTTGTCCTCGGTGGGGCAGTGCACGTTTATTAATACCTGTTTGCTGAAAATACCCTTCAGTACAATGTATGATAACCGATCGTTAATGAATTGCATGTCGATAACCGCTTGCGAAATTCGTTTATTAATAAGAAAACCGGTCCCCAGTGTGCGCCCCTTAGCTCCCCCGAAGTGAAAAGTATAGTTATCCTAAGAAATTGACCCGAAATCTCCCGGCCAGCAGGTTTCTTGAAGTGCTATTAAGTCAGTTCTGTAATCATTTGCTATCTCAATGAGTTCGCTAAATCCGCCAGTATTTAGACTACGCGCGTTTAGAGTTCCCACCCTTAGATCTTTAACTGTAGTTTTTTGTTTTTGCAAGTTAGCCATGGTAGTTTCAAGATAATTCGCACGTTAAGAACCTATTACGATCGTAGGTGAGTCCACTGTCCCAGGGGTGATAACCCCCAATACCTCCCTAGGTCTAAGTATGGGAGCTTTCCGACTCCGAGAAGGACCATGTCAACTTGTCGTCAGACACACTACAGTTTCATCCTCGTATCCTAACGTCCCCCTGCAAGGCAGCGCGCCTACTGGCATCAATACCCTTTGACCCTATACAGGCGAATCATTCCACACATCCCTTGCGGGCAGTGTCATCGCTGCGATGTCCAATGGGCAGCAGGATTTTTCCCTTACAAGATTTTTAGTTTTGGTTCGGGTAGTGTTTCTAGGTGGATACACGCTGCACCTCGGCCTGCCAGGACCCACCCATTGCGTATGAACGTGAATGGGTGGGTCCTCCCAAGCCATGGTCATCGTGTTTTCTACCAGTGCTAGGCAGTGCTAGCCCAACATCTTAGGCTGGGCTCACCACACCCACGACTGGTTCCTATCGGCTGTCCGCGGCTGCTTATTCTTGTATTCGCAGCTAACCTGAGGAGCTGTTCAGCCTAACGGGCCGTTCCTCTATCCGCAACCCGAGGACGCGCTGCGTAGTGGTGACAGGAACCCACCGAGCAGGTATTCAATCATATAATAAATATAAAAAGCGTACTACGAATTTTTAGTAAAGCTGAAAGATATTAGGAAATATTTTCCAAAGGCACACATTTCTAGGGGTTTGTAGCCCTGGGCTGAAACCCTTATAGTTTCGGTCGGGCGTCTGTATGTCCGTCCGCCCGTCCATCCTACAAAAGGGGTTAGCGCCAAAGTTTGAAATTTCGAAAGGGTATACGCGCTAACATTTATTGAACGAAAAGGGCTTGAGCGCCAACTTTTGGCATAGCAAAAGGGCATAAGGGCCAACATTTTGGTCCAAACATTTGTCTTGAAGAAACATTTTTTTCAAAAATTAAAAAAATGTTTTTAATTTTTTTTTACAAAATTAAAGAATATGTTGTTTCTGAATTATGTTGAGACTTAAATTAGCATCTTAATAGGCTACGAAACCCTTCCTTCTGGGCTCTTTCTTCTTGTTTGAAAAACAAGCTCGTAACTTTTTCCTATTTTTAAACCTTGTGTAAACATGAAAATAATAAAATTATGACGAAATTTTTTCGATAACTTCTAAAGAGATTAGGACTATAGAACAATAAAAACTGTATGCGTACTAAAAAATATTTTTTAATATCTTCCGTCCTCATTGAAGAGTTGAAATAATCGAAGAAAATAACTTGTTTATTTCCTAAATAGCGTTATTACGATTAAAAGAAAAACAATACGTCTTTAAAAAAATGGGCAACAGTAAATTTATAGATATTTTCCAGTGAATAATTTTCCTTTTGCACATTTTTTTGTATTTCGAACAGCTTTTATGGAAAACCAAAATTTCCGCGTTCTTTAATAAGCGTTATCGCGTTTGAATCAAAAACTATACGCCTCATCAAACAACGGTATGAAGTAAATTTGTATATCGTTTTGAGGTGAATGGTTTTTCGTATTAAAATCTTTTTTTAAATTCTAGAATAGTTTTTTTTGAACACTCTCCTGCAATTAAATATAGTGTCGGTGAAGCTAAAGACTTTTTATTTGTGAACGTTCTCTCTAGAGACAACGTTAGCAAGTTTTTTTGAATTTCCTATTTTTATCACATTTACAATATTACTAGAAACACGAAGCACACATATGTACCATAGCAGTGAAATATCAAATCATTAAACCCGATGTTTCAAACATACAAAGGAACACCATCTCTGATAAATTAAACTCAGCTCGATATGCCGAACAGTCGCCAACAATAAAACACACAAACATGATGTGAATAAAGCAATACATTTTCTATTAGTGAATTTTTTCTAGAGACAATGTTAGTAATTTGTTTAATTCGCTTTGTTTATCTCATATATTTATATCATATAACTCATATTTTGAACGAGTAAGAAGATCACCAATCTCAATCGCTTTAATGCAGGGCAATATGTACTTTATGGGCAAAAAAGCATAGCAGAATGTCGACAAAAATGAAAATACGAATATAGCGAAATTCAATTCCTTATATAAATCATTTCTTGAAAATTGTGAATCAAATTTTTCAGTATAAAATCGTGAAAACATTACAATAGAAAATGAGGAACATTTTTAGGACAACAACATTATACTGTCAAAGATTTTTATCCAATTTTATACTTTGAGAGGCGCAATGGTTGTAGCCGAAAATACAGAACCATAAAAAATATTTACTATCCCAGTGTTGTTGCAGAGGGACGCGCTTTTGCACCTTTTGTGTGTGCAACAATAAAATTCGGACAAAAATATATTTCTTTCTTCTTTTTATTTGAATTTCGAAAATAAACACTTGCGTAATTTACCACGTTATAATTTAAAACTAATGATATTTTAAAGTTATTTAAAATTATTTGAGATTATTTAAAGTTACATTAGAAAAAATATTATCAAAAGTATTGGGAAACTATAAAGTCCAAGGAACTTTCCCAATATGTTCAAAAAGGTTCACATTTTGTAATTAAAATGCTGTGAAACAGCTAACAAACGGATTTGACGTGAACAAACAAATAAATGAGTATAAGGCCTAAGAAAGTTGTAGTGATAGGTGGACAAATTCAATTCCAAATGAAAAGCGCGCCAGATGTAATGGGGATACAATTTAATTGATGATGCTATTATAATATTGAGTTATGTTAAGAATTCCAGTTTTTAAATCAATAGATAATTTTATATATTTATTTATGAAAATTGATTCTAGAATTTTTATTTTATAAGAGTTTTTTTCCTTAGCGAGATTTTTAATATTTTTAAAATCGAAATCAAAATAATGATAAAAATTCCAAGAATGTTGTGAGAGGCCCGTATTTAAGTTACCAACTCTATAACCCCTTTTGTGTCCAGATATTCTATTTTTTAAACGACGACCAGTTTCACTTATATAAACTTTATTGGATCCTTTAAATTTTATCAGATAAACAACATTAGAGATATTATCATTTTTTCCCAGAGTCTTTTATGTTGGTGAAACATTTTTTTAATGTGTGATCATTTCTAAAATATACATTAATAGCAAACTTTTTTAACGAATTTTTTAATCTTTCTGATAACCCTTATACATAAGGTAATGAAACGCGTAAATCAGTTTGTCTATAATTTTCAAACCATTTTTTCTTTTTTCTAACTTTAATTGAGCGATTGTAAACTTCATGTACTCTTTCTTTAATGACACTTTCAATTAACAGTAGTTGATAATTATTTTGTTCTAAAGTAATTTTTAATGAGTCTAAGTTTTCTTTTCTAAAATTGATGTCACTTAATTTGATACATCTATCAATTAAAGCTTTAATTAATCCAATTTTTTGACTAAATTGATGGTGAGAATAGTAATTCAAATATTGGCCTGACCATGACGGTTTTTTAAACCAATTAGTGATTAAATTTCCATTATTAGGTTTTTTAATAGACAGATCTAAAAAATTTAGAATATTATTTTCTATTTCCAAAGTAAATTGCAGAGATTCTTCTATACTATTGAATGTGTAAATTAGTTCTTGGATTTTATCTGTATGAACAATAGTAAAAATATCGTCCACATAACGCTTAAAAAAAATGGTTTAAAGCTTAATTTAGATAAGGCTCTATTTTCAACATCTTCTAAAACAAGATTGGATGCAATAGGTGATAAGGGTGAACCCATCGGGCAACCAAAAATTTGTTTATAAAATTTGTTATTAAGTGAAAAAACAGTAGTGTTAAAAACCGTTCTGACAGCTGTTAAAATCTCTGAGTTTGATATTTTAGTTACATTTTTATGTAATTGTAATTTTTCTTCTATAACGTCCAAAACTATATCCATCGGAATGTTATCGAACATAGATATGACATCTAGTGAAACGAGTGAATGTGTGTTAGGAACATTAAAATTATCAATTTTTTCTTCAAAACTTCAACTATCTCTTATAAATGAATCAGTTTTTCCAGATACAGGCTTTAGTAGATTGGATAAGAATTTTGCTAAATTTTACATAGGTTGGAGAACCAATAGTAGAGACAATTAATCTTCATTTTCATTCTGGTTTGTGAACTTTGGGAAGGGCATATGCTTTTGCTGACACACAACCATGGTTTTTAAATTTATAAGCTAAATTTTCATTTATGTATATTTTTCTTTCCCATCTAGAAATAATAGCATTACCTTTTTCTTCTATGGACAGAACTAAACTAGTGTTAACTTTTTTAAATATTAAATATTAAAATTCTCGCTGAAGAAAAAAACTCTTATAAAAGAAAAATTCTGGAATCAATTTTCATAAATAAATATATAAAAGTATCTATTAATTTAAAAACTGAAATTCTTAACATAAATCAATATTATAATAGCATCATCAATTAAATTGAATCCCCATTACAGTTGGCGCGCTTTGCATTCGGAATTGAATTTGTCCACCTATCGCTACAACTTTCTTAGGCCTTATAATCATTTATTTGTTTCACACGTCAGTTCCTTTTGGACTTTATAGTTGCCCAATACTTTTTTTACAAACTTCATAATGATTTTTAAAACTGCAGAATGATCTGACTTTACAAAATCTTAAAATGTTGTCATTCGCTTTGACGTATATTTACGGATTGACTTCGATTATTCTTTAAGGTAAAATTTTGTTTTTATAGAACTAATTTATTTTTTGTATGTATTTTTTATTAATATCAATTATTTAAACATTTATAACAGATGTTTGTTTGTTGACTCGATTTTTTTTGATTTTTTTTGTATAATCTTTTCTAAATGGATCGTAAGACCGAAACAAAAATATGAAAACTTTATTTTCTTTTAAATGTTATTAAAAGCTTCTATGTTTGAACTTCAAAGGAATGCTAAAATATTACAAGACAATAATGAAAAATCGACATTAAACAACACGAAACCTTACGTTTGTAGTTTTTTCTAACATAAAGCAATCGATGGGACACTATATATATATAATTTAAAATTAAGTCTTTGCAATGCTCTCAATATTTCTCAACCTTGATCGGAAGAGACCAACTTTTTGAATGCAAATAAAAATTGAACAATCAAGAAAGAATTAATAAATTTTAGGTTAAGAATGTCTAATTTTGCATACTAACGGCTTTTAATTAACAATTTTTCATTTGAAAAGTGTTAAAATTTTTCATTTCATACGCTCAAATTATCGAGCGTTCGAGTTGAAAAAATTTTAAGCTTCAGTTTTAAAAGTTTAAAATTCAAAGTTATTGCACGATGAGTGGTTTAATTTGCAGATCAGTTCTTATAGCTTACAATGAAAAAAATTATCTCTTTAAGAGTTCGAATCTTTTAATTTCGATGACCGTTATCAATTCTTTGTCAATTGTTCAATTTTTATTTACAGTCAAAAATTATTTTTTTTCCGACCTAGGATGAGAAGTATTGAGAGCATTGCATAGACATAATTTTTAATGAAATGAATTGTGTCCAATCGATTGCCATATATTTGGAAAGGAAACTTCAAATGTGAAGTTCTTCGTTGCTCAATAACGATTATTCATTATTGTCTTTCAATATTTTACCATTCTTTTGAAGCCTGAACACAGAAGTCTTTTTGAATAGCGATCATGTACACATCTTAATTTAAAATTATGTCATTAGAATATTCAATATATTTGTCATCCTGCATCGAAAAAGAACAACTTTTTGGCTGCAAAACCTGTGGATTCCTGCAGATTCTTGTAGATCTACTTTTCTCGTTAATTCTTACAGGAAATTAAAACTAACAAAATACAAAAAAAGTAAAAGATTCGCCTGAATAATAGGAAAAAGTTGTACTTTCCTGTAATTTTGATTGTACTTTCTTGTATTTATTTGTCCATTCCTGTAAAAATAGTTTTAGTTTCTTGTACTTTTTTGTGAGAAACTTTTCACACAATGTTGTACATTTACACAATAAACTATCAGTATTCACAACATAATTTTCAGTACAGTTTTATAATATATAAACTTTTGTAAAATCTAGTATTTCTTGTGAAGATTTGTAATTTTTTACAATTATTTACGAGAAATATAAAGTGTTTTTATAACGTCAAACGCTCAAATTAAAAAAAAAGTAAAATCCTGTAGTTTCCTGTAATACCTTGTAGATTTTTGCAACAAAGAAAAAAAATATTAATAAAAAGATATACAAATTCTTCAATTCAAGAAACGTATATTTTATTGTTAATATTTTTGACTTTTCTGCAAGAAAATATAAGAAAAAATTGGCTCTTTGTGTTCAATTGTATTTTTTTGTTGAATATTGTACATTTTGTTACGAAAAGTACATGTACTTTCTTGTGAAATTTTTTTTTTCACCAGGGAACGCATACATTTTGGCTTTGAAATTATTTTTTAGAATACGAATAATTTAATGCGTGTGCACAAAAAAATGATTATCGGCGAAACTAAAAGGGCAAACTATAAATTGAGAAAATTTTTGAAATTCCAGTCCGGTATCAAACAAAGTGGAGTAAATAGAACAGATTTTTCAGAGATAAGTACTTCTTTTCAATTACTATTAAATTTGACTTGAAATGAAATAATTATGTTAATGGTATATAATGTTTTGAATAATCGATCTCGCTCAAGAAAATGAAATCAAATACATATGTGTATATAATGAATGATCAACTAAGAATCTGCAGCGTCAGCTTGTCGCGTTTCGTACGCTTTTTATTTGTATTACATATATGATTAAATATAAGAAACTTCAAGAATAAAATAAGAATATCAACACGATTTTCAAAATTTTCCAATCGGTATCAAGGTTGTGATTTCCTTAATTTTCAAAATTGCTACCTCGGACTTCTATTTTCTAATATTTTTATTATTTTTACGTTTTTGAGAAAACAAGGCTTAGAGAATATAATAAAGTTATAAACTGGTTTTTTGAAGATGTCTAATGTGTACCAAAGCTACGAGTTCTATATCATATCCAAAATTGCTCTCTTGTATTACTATGCCCTTCAAAAATAGTAAACATTTAAAATGTATACTTCTAAAAACTGCATGCATAGACAAAATGTTTTTTAATCTCTTCAAGCTTTATTACAAAGATTCAGTAATACTTTTAATTTTCTTCTGTTTCTGAACGCACAAGCTTGAAAAATATGCAAAAGTTATAAACTTATTTTTCAAGAATTTTCAATCTTATCGAAATCGTGAGTTAGATAACTTTCAAAATTTCTCCCTCGGAGTTCTGTTCATTTTTCCCGTAAAATGTATTGAAGAATAAAACTATATACCTATAAAGATCTATGAATTTGGAAAATGTTTCTGAATGAGCATCGAATTACGGTTTTACTATAGATAATAATATTAACAGACTATAAATGTGGTGTTAGTTGTACGGAAATTGAATAGAATTTTTTATTTTTGAAAAAGCATTTTCGATGGATAAACCAGAAATATTGGTCCAAAATTGCTGGTTGACGATGAACTAAATTCAGCACAATAATCGAAAGTCGCCAACAATGAAAAAATCGAAATTTCAATTTTCTTTAACCACACAGTTCTTACAGAAGCATACTTGAGCATACGTTCATGTATTCATTTTAACATCCTTATAAGAATATGTTGGATGAGGAATAGTTTCCTGCACATAAACATCATGTCAACAGAGCAATAAACTTCTAATTTGTAAACTCTTACTTTTAAAAACAATGTAAGTAGTTCTTTTAGATTCGCTTTTTCGTCTTCTCTATAATATTATTAAAAGCAAGAAGCACATATTTTACGCCGAAGTGAAATACCAGATCATACAATCTCGTGTTTCAAACATAAAAAGATTACTAATCTCGATCACTTGAATACAGCGCAATAGGTTTTTAATAGGCCAAAGAGCATAACAGAAACTCGAAAAAATAAAAACATGAATATTTCGAAATTTAATTCCTTCAGTAACCCCTCTCTTGGAAATTCTAAGTCGATTATTCTAGTTAAAAATCATGGAAATAATGGAATAGAAAATAAAAAATATTTTCATGACAAAAAAATGATACTGTAAACCATTTCCTTCTAATTTTATAGTTTTAGACGTTGTATGTGCATGTTTAGATGTTGCAACAATAAATTTCTGAAAAAATTAATTCTTGTTCCTTGCTCTTTTTTCTCTTCGTTTGAATTTTTAGAATTAGCACTTGCGTAATATACTATAATCTAATATAATAATAATGTTTTGGTCTTACGATCGATTCAGAGAAAATTAAAAAAAAAAAAAAGAAAAAAGAAATCGAGTCAACATTCCTTTTTATTGACGTTTCGGCCTCATCTGTGGCCCTTCATCAGAAACAAACATCTGTTATTTATTATACCATTAAGCCATTTCCCTTAAAAGTTTAAATAATTGCTACTAATAAAAAATACATACAAAAAATAAATTAGTTCTATAAAAACAAATTTTTACCTTAAAGAATAATTGGAGTCAATCGTAAATATACTTCGAAGCGAATGACAACATTTTAAAATTTTGTAAAGTCAGATCATTCTGAAGTTTTAAAAATCATTATGAAGTTTGTCAGAAAAGTATTAGGAAACTATAAAGTCCAAAAGGAACTTCCCCAATATGTTCAAAAAGGTTCACATTTTGTAACTAAAATGATGTAAAACAGATAAGAAACTGATGTGACGTGAACAAACAAATAAATGAGTATGAGGCCTAAGAAAGTTGTAGCTAGTTTAGTTGCTTCCATAGAAGAAAAAGGTAATGATATTATTTCTAGATGGGAAAGAAAAAGATACATAAATGAAAATTTAGCTTATTTATTAAAAAACCATGGTTGTGTGTCAGCAAAAGCATATGCCCTTCCCAAAGTTCAAAAACCAGAATTAAAATGGAGATTAATTGTCTCTAGTATTGGTTCTTTAACTTACAATTTAGCAAAATTCTTTTACTAAAGCCTGTATCTGGAAAAACTGATTCATTTATAAGAGATAGTTGGAGTTTTATTGAAAAATTAATTATTTTAATGTTCCTAACACACATTTACTCGTTTCACTAGATGTTATATCTATGTTCGATAACATTTCGTTGGATTTAATTTTGGACGTTATAGAAGAAAAATTACAATAACATAAAAATTTAACTAAAATATCAAACTCAGAGATTTTAACAGCTGTCAGAACGGTTTTTAACAATACTGTTTTTTCATTTAATAACAAATTTTATAAACAAATTTCTGGTTGCCCGATGGGTTCACCTTTATCACCTATTGCATCCAATCTGGTTTTAGAAGATGTTGAAAATAGAGCCTTATCTAAATTAATCTTTAAACTACTTTTCTTTAAGAGTTATGTGGAGGATATTTTTACTATTGTTCCTGCAGATAAAATCCAAGAACTGATTCACACATTCAATAGTATAGAAGTAATCTCTACAGTTTACTTTGGAAATAGAAAATCATAATACTCTGAATTTGTTAGATCTGTCTATTAAAAATACTAATAATGGAAATTTAATTACTAATTGTTTTAAAAAACCGCCATGGTCAGGCCAATATTTGAATTACTAATCTCACCATCAATTTAGTCAGAAAATTGGATTAATTAAAGGTTTAATTGATAGATGTATCAAATTAAGTGACATCAATTTTAGAAAAGAAAACTTAGACCAATTAAAAATTACTTTGCAACAAAATAATTATCCACTACCGTTAATTGAAAGTGCCATTAAAGAAAGAGTACATGAAATTTACAATAGCTCAATTAAAGTTTTAAAAAAGCAAAAATGGTTTGAAAATTATAGACAAACTGATTTACGCGTATCATTACCTTATGTACAAGGGTTATCAGAAAAAATAAAAAATGTGTTAAAAAAGTTTTCTGTTAATGTATATTTTAGAAATGATCACACATTAAATAAATGTTTCTCTAACATAAAAGACTCTGAAAAAAATGATAATATCTCTAATGTTGTTTATCTAATAAAATGTAAAGGATGCAATAAAGTTTATATAGGTGAAACTGGTCGTCGGTTAAAAAATATAATATCCCGATATATAAGCGGTTGTAGAATTGGTAACTTAAATACGGACCTCTCACAACATTCTTGGAATTTTGATCATTATTTTGATTTTGATTTTAAAAATATTAAAATTCTCGCTAAAGAAAAAAACTCTTATAAAAGGAAAATTCTAGAATCAATTTTCATAAATAAATATATAAAAGTATCTATTAATTTAAAAACTGAAATTCTAAACATAAATCAATGTTATAATAGCATCATCAATTAAATTGAATCCCCATTAAATTTGGCGCGCTTTTCATTTGGAATTGAATTTGTCCACCTATCACTACAACTTTCTTAGGCCTTATACTCATTTATTTGTTTGTTCACGTAACATCAGTTTGTTAGCTGTTTCGCAGCATATGAATTACAAAATGTGAACTTTTTTGAACATATTGGGAAAGTTCCTTGGACTTTATAGTTTCCAATACTTTTGATAATCTTTTTTCTAATGTAACTTTAAATAATCTCAAATAATTTTAAATGACTTTCAAATATCATTAGTTTTATATTATAACGTGGTAAATTACGCAAGTGTTTATTGTCAAACTTCTAATAAAAAGAAATATATTTTTGTCCAAATTTTATTGTTGCTCACATAAAAGGTGCAAAAGCGCGTCTCTCTGCGGAAACACTGGGACAGTAAATATTATTTCTTGTTCTCTATTTTCGGCTAAAACCATTGCGCCTCTCAAAGTATAAAATTGGACAAAAATGTTTGACAGTATAATGTTGTTGTCCTAAAAATTTTCCTCATTTTCTATTGTAATGTTTTCACGATTTGTTCGATCGAAATAAAACCTGTAATATAAATTCAAGTATAATATGTTAAGGGGATTTTTGTCCTCCGGTTCGAGCGGCATGGGTTTTATTGTATTATCGACGGGCCTATTGTTCGGACAGGTATGTTTATAAACTTTAGGTTTATAAACATACGCGGTCGACCAGGAAAATTGCCGCAAGGTCAGAATTTTGTTCTTAACAAAATCTCTCGTCAGATGAGCGTGAGAGCTCAACGTGAACGGTGGTTTTTTGTGGTGTCAGTGTTGAGTGTGTTTTGAGTGTCATTTTTGTGCGACGACAAGGGTGGCTGTTCCACTTTTCTTGTGATACTTTGTCGGAGCTGATCTCCTTCGCTTGTGTCCCTTTTTCTATCGGATGTCTCACGGGTTCTGCGGCCGATTTAGTTAAAGACGTAGCTACGACCAACGCGAATTATTTATCAACCTGGCAAGCTTTAAAAGTACGATTTTCCAATCCTCGCCTGACTGTTAATAATCTCTTAACTGCCTTAATGGATATGCCATATTTGGAAAAGGAATCGGCAGAAGATTTGCGTACGTTTAGCGATGAAGCTCAGCGTGTTGTGCGAGCGCTAACAAATCTTGAAATGCCTGTAAAGCATTGGGAAATATGGTTGGTGTATGTGTTAGCCAGCCGCTTAGATCCTGAATCTCGTAAGCTGTGGGAGGCTGATCTTAGTGTCAAAGATCGTCAGGCTGTGTCTAGAACTGCTGCAGCCTCAACAGATATTAATAAATTGGAACGGTTTCCCAGTTTTCAGGACTTCGTAGAATTTCTTGAACAGCGTTCTCATGCACTTTGTATGATTGCTGCTGATACTCAAACTATTAAAAGATCTGTCCCTACTCAATCAAAATCTGGAGTAAATTCCAAACGAGCTTTGCATGCAAGTGTCGGCTCTAATACACGTGGTAAATCAGCCTTCCGTAAATGCCCGCTCTGTAATGGAGGACATTATATCGGTACCTGTCCGAACTATCTTAAAAAGTCTCCGTACGAACGTCGCAACGAAGCGCGTCGCTTACAATTGTGTTTTAATTGCTTAGGTGCCCATAGATTTCAAAATTGTCAATCCAACGGTAGGTGTATAATGTGCAGAGATAAGCATCATTCGTTAATTCACCACGCTTCTTTGAAGCAAGTAACTTCTATCGCGAATCGCGATAAGAAGTCTGACCTCTCTCAAAATAATAAGGAACTTGTGCTTCCAACTAGTGCATCGTCTAACACAGCAAGTCTTTCGACCCCATGACAATCCGCACATCTCTCCACGGCTCAGGTTATGCTTCTCAGTCCTAGAGGAACTCAAGTGCGTGCTCGCGCTATGCTTGATCAGGGTTCTGAAGTCGCATTTGTTACAGAGTCCATAGCGCAATTACTCGAACTTCCCAAACGTCGCGTAAAAAGTGCCCTCACTGGCATGGCACATCAAAGGCTGGTACTGCACGTGCCATCGTTCAAGTATCACTACAGTCACTTTATGACACTTCATTTCTGATAGAGACTCAAGCTTTAATTCTGCCTCGTCTTACATCACAGCTTCCTTCGAAGAAGCCCCTAGATCTTGACCAATGTCTGTTTAACGATATTGAATTAGCAGACCCTTATTTCTTTGAACCTGACTCGATTGATATCATTTTGGGGGTCGATGTCTATGGTCAAGTTTTGCGTCCAGGGTTACGCCGATTCCCACCATCTGAATTGATTGCCCAAGATACCGCTTTAGGTTGGATCGTTTCGGGATCATTATATTCGGACATACCACGGCGGGCGGTATCCACGTCTTCAATACCAAGTACAGTCATGCATTGCGCCTCTGACGATAACTTGCAAGAAACGCTTCAACGTTTTTGGGCTGTGGAGGAAGTGGCACCCACTTTAAGGAAAATGAAACCAGAGGATGAAGCTTGTGAACAGCTTTTTTCAGATAAGCATTCTCGAACCTCTGATGGACGGTATACAGTTCGCCTCCCTTTGAAATCACAACCCCCACTTTCTTCCATAGAAACTCGGCGGATATCCTTAAGTTCTCTTTCGAATACCCACCGTCGCTTTTCTAAAGATCCTAAGATTGCGGAAGCTTATCGAGATTTTATGAAAAGTTATGAGGAATTGGGACACATGGAGAAAATTCCCGAATCTCAGATGGACAATCCGCGAGCTTGGTACATTCCTCATCACCCTATAGTCCTATCCACCCCCACTCAGTGGAAATTTCGTGTGGTTTTCGACGCATCTCGACAAACTGCTGAAAAGCACTGCCTAAATGAATTTCTCATGGCAGGTCCTCCTCTTCAAAGTGACATCTCCCTAATACTTTTAAATTGGCGAAAGTATCGATACGTCTTCACCGCCGATATAGTAAAAATGTTTCGCCAAATTCGGATACATCCTGATGATCAGGATCTGCAGAGAATTCTCTGGACTCCTTTTCCTGAGGTGCGCCCAGTATATTATCGCTTGACAACGGTTACTTATGGTACTGCTTGTGCCCCTTACTTAGCGATTCGTACCCTCGCTCAATTAGTATCAGATGAATCTCACAGATTCCCTCTTGGAGCAAGTTGCATCCAGCATAATACTTATGTGGACGACATTTTTTCGGGAGCAGACAATCTTGAGCTTGCGATAAAAAAGCGAAATGAATTATGCGAACTTCTACATTCGGCCGGAATCGAGCTAGATAAATGGGCAGCAAACCAACCTGAGCTCTTGCCACGTCGCGATCAGTGAAATGAAATTGATAAACTTATTGCTTCGAACGAAGCAGTTAAGACTCTGGGCTTGCGTTGGAATCCAGTGACAGACACGTTTGGGGTTAGCGTTACCGATCTGAAACCTACCCTCGAAAATCCTACCAAACAATCTATCCTGTCAAGTATTTCTCAATTATTTGATCCTCTCGGCTGGCTTGCTCCCATTACAGTTACTGCGAAAATCTTGATGCAAGATCTCTGGATCTTAAAATGTGACTGAGATTCGCCTTTACCCGAAGAAATTATTCAACGATGGAATAATTATCGCAATTCAATTGCATCTGTTTCAACTCTTTCTATCAGTCGCTGGTTAGGAGGCTCTCCAGATTCTGAAGGTCAGATTCACGGGTTCGCCGACGCCTCTTCTCGTGCGTATGCCGCTTCTGTATACCTCAGACTTCCAAGCGTGGGTCAGTAGCGTTCGAGCAGCCGTGGTGTACACTTCTCGGTTACGCGAGCATTGTGAGTCTCATTGTGAAACGTTGTGCGTCTCATTGTGAAACATTGTGCGTCTCCTTGTGAAAAGCAACGACTTTCGAGCCATTAGCTACTCATTATAGCTGTCCAGACGAAGCTCCTGTGCGACATTGTTGGGTGCGTTCACGCCTTCTTCCTTCAAGAGGGGTAGCCACCCTGAGGACCCACCAAGCTACAACTCTACGAGCTGTACTTCGCCGTTCCAGAGCGAGGGCTGTTCCCGTGCTCAAGACGTTGGGGCGCTGGGACGCGCATACAGGTAGGCGCCTTCTGAGATCCTGGCATACTTGCGGTACTGCGTTCGATTTTCTTAAGGTAAGAGAGCTCTCTAGCGTATTGAATGCATTCAAGGTAATACTAAATATATGAATTGTTAACGGTTTTTCGTTAGATCTGTTGTGTGATCTTAATTCAGCAAATTTGTTACAGCGAACGAACCGAGTTCTCATTTAATATTAAGAAAATATTGTTTTAGGATTAAGTTTCGTTGTTATAAGGCTTTTCCCCCGCCTATGACCGGGGTTTTTATGCCCATATTATATTGCACAAGATTTCTTCACAATGTGTCACTAGTTGGGTTGAATAAAGCAAAATCTTGACTATACAAATATAGAGTGTTATTCTTGCACCGCCTGGCCCGAGTCCAGCCACCACCTCTTTTATATTATATATTTTCACACAACAAACAACCATGTACGCATGTACGATTTTGCTTCCCCATAGAGGCAGCTTTCTAATGGTAACATTTTACAAAATTTTTAAATTCACTTAATAACATCTTCTTCAATTTAAAAATGTCTGATACAATGTTCTAAGAAATTGTCCGGACGTGTGTGTGTGGGTGTGTTCGAAAGTCAAACTTTCTTGTGAACATGATAACTTGAAAACGTTTGCAGATGAACTGATGAAATTTTGAGGGCTTATCCTCATCACTAATATCTTGAAACTGATTAAAGGATTTCGTAAAATATTTATGGCTTTCTTTATAGCACTGAATAATATCCAAGAAGTCGGGGTTT
>CAKNXH010033828.1:11458-24555 GCA_932178445.1 Andricus quercusramuli | reverse complement strand
ACCCCATTGAGGGTAGCACCGGTCGGATTCGCCTGCACTTGCCTAACCACGTATTCTAAAACTAAGTTAAAAAGGACGCAAGAAAGTGCATCGCCCTGTTTCAGGCCATCGCGGATCGAAAACTCTTCAGATAAACTTCCGTTTGCCCGTATTCTACCCCTACTGCCGCTTGAACAAATTTCGATAAGTCTAACTAATTTTCTTGGTACACCCAAGAACTCTAGGATCCAGTACATTCGTGCGCTTATAATAGAGTCGTAAGCTTTTTTGAAATCGATAAATAGCTGATGCACTACTTCATTAAATTCCAATTTTCTTTCTAGCAGTTGTCTAATTGTAAACAGTTGATCGCTTGTAGATCGGTTTCGGCGAAATCCACACTGGTAATCCCCAATGATTTCCTCAGCAAAAGGAGTTAGTCCACCTAAGATTACATTGGAAAGGATCTTATAACACGAAGGCACAAGTAAAATTCCCCGATAATTGTTACAGTTCGTTTTATCGCCTTTTTTAAAAATGGGAATAATAATAGAGGTATTCCATTCCTCCGGAATGCGTTCTGTGTTCCAAACTGCGCGTATTAATTTACAAATTTGCCTTTTGAGGCAAGGGCCTCCATTTTTTATCAGTTCTGACGGAAGGTCGTCGAGGCCCGCGGCTTTATTATTTTTCAACTTCTTTATGGCCATTTGTATTTCTATATCAGCAGGATCATCGATTAATAGATAAGCAGTGTGGATTTCGCCGAGATTACCTTCAACGGGGACTTCGCGTACATTTAATAGTTTATCGAAATAGTCTTTCCATAAATTCAGTCTCTCTGTCGCATCGGCTACTAGATTGCCATTTCCGTCCCTCATTACTTCCGTTCTACTTTGAAAGCCTTTCCTTATAAAATTGATTCCCCTGTACATCTCACGTGGGTTATTTCGTGCATTATGCGTTTCGATTGCTAGTATTTTATTCTTTTCCCACTCCCTTTCCTTGGATATATAAAGCCTATTTGTACTTTTACTAATCTCGAGATACTTCTTATGTGTTTGATCGCACTTATTTTGTAAACTACTTAGTCTGGCCTTCCGACGTTTTTCAAAACAGAGTTTGCACTCTTCGTCAAACCATGGTTTGCTTTTGGTTACTTTCTTTGAGCCTATCGTAAGTTTCGCGGCTGTCTTTATCACCTTTTTCATATTGCTCCACAGGGTTTCCGGGCCCTCCTCGGAATTATTGTTATCGTCTCTCTGTTCTTGGAGAGCGTCGAAACTATTAGAAATCTCAACTTGATAATTTATTGTTTCTGTTGCTGTTTTGAACTTATCTATATTGAAACGGACTGTTGGCTCTGTGCGGCTTGTTTTCTTACTGATCGCTAGTCTAGATCTTAATTTTACTATCACGAGAAAATGGTCTGAATTTAAATCCGCTCCCCTATACGAACTTATATCGAGAATGTTTGTATGACGTCTTCTGTCAGTTAGAACGTGATCAATCTGATTGTGAGTGACACCATCTGGTGATGTCCAGGTGGCCTTATGTATATTTTCATGCTTGAAATATGTGCTTTTGTCAACGAGGTTCTTTGAAGCTACAAAGTTCATTACTCTAGTTCCATTATCGTTAATGACGTCATGCAAACTTTCTGATCCAATTGTAGGCCTATACATCGGTTCTTTTCCAATTTTCGCGTTGAAATCTCCCAATACTACTTTTGCGTCAAAAGTTGAGAACTTGTCAAAAACCTGCTCGATTGTTTCATAAAAAAGATCTTTAGTGTCATCGTCTTTGTCCTCGGTGGGGCAGTGCACATTGATTAATACCTGTTTGCTGAAACTACCCTTTAGTACAACGTATGATAACCGATCGTTAATGAATTGCATGTCGATAACCGCTTACGAAATTCGTTTATTAATAAGAAAACGGGTCCTCAGTCTGCACTCCTTAGCTCCCCCATAGTGAAAAGTATAGTTATCCTTACAAATTGACGCGAAATCGCCCGGCCAGCAGGTTTCTTGAAGTACTATTAAGTCAGTTTTGTAATCATTTGCTATCTTAATGAGTTCACGAAATCCGCCAGTACTTAGGCTACGCGCGTTTAGAGTTCTCACCCTTAGATCTTGAACTGTAGTTTTTTATTCTTGCAAGTTAGCCATGGTAGTTTCAAGATAATCCGCACGTTAGGATCCTATTCCGATCGTAGGTGAGTCCACTGTCCCAGGAGTGATAACCCCCATACCTCCCTGGTCTAAGTATGGGAGCTTTCGGGCTCTGACAAGGACCATGTCAACTTGTTGTCAGACACATTACAGTTTCATCCTCGTATCCTAACGTCCCCCTGCAAGGCAGCGCGCCTATACTGGCATCAATACCCCTTTGGCCCTATACAGGCGAATCATTCCACACATCCCTTGCGGGCAGTGTCATCGCTGCGGTGTCCAATGGACAGCAGGAATTTTCCCTCACAAGATTTTTAGTTTTGGTTCGGGTAGTCATTCTAGGTGGATACACGCTGCACCTCGGCCTGCCAGGACTCACCCATTGCGTATGAACGTGAATGGGTGGGTCCCACCAAGCCATGGTCATCGTGTACCTATTTTCTACCAGAGCTAGGCCTATATCTTTGGCTGGGATCACCACACCCACGACTGGTACCTATCGGCTGTCCGCGACTGCTTATTCTTGTATTCGCAGCTAACCTGAGGGGCTGATCAGCCTAACGGGCCGTTCCTCTATCAGCAACCCGAGGACGCGCTGCGTAGTGGTGACAGGAACCCACCGAGCAGAAAACCATATGTATACATAAAAAAAATGTAGGCAAACTAATTTTATTGCGCAATCTCTTCTAGCGCTATTTAAAAGTTTTGACATACGAAGCTTTGAAAATATAAAAAAATGTATAAACTAGTTACCACTCAATTTCTCATCTCTACGGAAATCGTGTTCGATCATTATTTTGATTGCTGCTTACGAGTTCTTTGCATATTTCTAATGTATTCTACAATAAAAGTATACATTTCTAAAATCTCTAAAATATATTCTGGGAATTATTTAATTTTGTTAATATTGTAAAGTAGAATCTTATTTTGCGAGGTTTTTTATTACGCCCGATACATATAAAGTTGCAAACATATGAAGTATTCATAAACATATTTCACAAAATTCCGACTCTTGACCGTAGCCGTCAGACTGATAATTTTATAAATTTTCTGCCTTTTCCGATAGAATTTTGTATTCAATAGAACTATACATATACTTCTGAAATCATCTTTCTTTGATAAGAATGCAACTATTTTGTTGAAAATTCCTTAATTTTGTCAAAAGGTCATCCTTTTTCGTTTTAACTGCAACTTTCTTGTTAAAAATTTGTTTTCTTGGGTTAGAAATCCAACTATTTCATGGAAAATTCAATTTTTGTTTAAAATTCATATTTTGGTGTTAAAAAGTAAAATGAATTCTTTTCTGCATGAAAATTCAACTTTTTTGGGAAATTTGCCTTTTTCATCCAAAATTGATCTATTTTACAAGAAATTGCATCTTTCTTGTATAAAAATGTTACTATTTGGTTGAAAATTCAACAACTTTGTTCAAAAGTCATCTTTTTGGTTGAAAATTCAACAGTTCCTTAGAAAATTTACTCTTTGCTTAAAATGCATACTTTGGTATTGCAAAGTCAATTGAAATCTTTTTCTGATAAAAGTTCAATTTTTGTTATTTGTCTTTTTGACATACAAAGTCTTTTTTTTAGTGAAAATTTTATCTTCTTTGGATGAGAATACAATTTTTTTGGTTGAAATTTCAAATATTTTGATAATAAGTCACCTTTTTAAATTCAAAATTCAACTGTTTATTGAAAATTCGTATTTCGAATAAAAAATGCAACTGTATTGTGGAAAATTTACTTTTTGTTTAAAATGCATATTTTCTTGTTAAAAAGTCAACTAGAATCTTTTTCGGATGAAAATTCAAATAGTTTTTTTTTCTAATTTGTCTCTGATTTTAAAATACCTCCATTTGAGTGAAAATTTCATCTTGGATAAAAATTCACCTCTTTGGTTGGAGTTTCAACTATTTTGTTAAAAACTGATCGTTTTCAATTGACAATTCAACTGCGTTGGTAAAAGTTGAACTACTTTGTTCAAAAATAATTTTTTTTTTTTTGCTGAAAATTCCAGTTTTGTACAGAAAAGTCATCTTTGAGCTAGAAGGTTTAACAATTTAGGTGAACTTTTTTTTCTTTCGTTACTGAAACATCTGTATTAGTTTAAAATCCGTCTTTTTGGATTCAAAATTGATTTATTGATTGTTATGAAATTTCATCTTTTCGGGTTGAAATATCAACTATTACACTTTTTGTTAATTTTCTTGTTGAAAATTGAAGTATGTTGTCGAAACGTTATCTCTTATGGTAGAAAATTCATTTTTTGTTTAAAAAATATAAATAAATTTGAATATTTTAAATTCATATATTAAATATTGTTTTATTCCGTTTATGAAAGAGCCTATCTTGAAAATATTACAAAATTAAAATGCTGATATTTGAATGTTTATGGGCAGAGAAAATAAAAAATCGGGCAAGAAAAAATCAGGGAATTTTGAAAGTAAAGTTTTCATCCTGCAGAGCATGTTTCATCATAAATTCAAAAAACTTCCATTAGTTACATGTCCCATATCTTATTATTTCTAGAAGCCATAAATTACGTACCGTAAGATGAGGAAGGGGGGTAGAAATATTTTGCTACTGTTCGTAACAGGGCTGAGGAGGATGTGGAAGAGGGCCTGGACTCCACTATGTATTTTAAGTGTGATCTCTAATATTCTAGAGGGATGTTGTAAAATCCATCGGGTCATAGGGAGTGATCTGGAATATTAAGGGCATGCTCTCCGGTGATCACGTGACCAAAACAGTCCTTGCTGGTTATGAAAATTTTTTTGGTGTTCACCATGTCCAAACGCAATGATATATTGCGTTAGTATATTTAGTTTCAGTAATAATTTTGAAAAAAAATTTCCACGTAAAAAATAAATGTGGAAAATTTCATAACCGAGCTTGGTTATGTGATCTCTACTTTACCGACGTTGAAATTCTCCAAAAATAATGACAGGTTACGTGTGTGCAGATACTTATTTTTTGTTTTGCAACGAATGTGCATGGTTAAGTTGCAACGAATGTGCAACGAATGTGAATGGTAATAATTTTGAAACAAAATTTCCATGTAAAAAATAAATGTGTAAAATTATTTTAATTTTTTTTTTGGTGCTCGCTACGTCCACACGGATTGAGATATCGTGTTTAGAATTTGAACGATTGAATAAAAAGCACTAGAGAACGTTTGTATACATCAATATGTTTATAATTTCAAGGAAATTTAATTTATAAATTGATAAAATAGGATATTACCTTTCGAGTTGCAGCACGTGCAGGTAATGTTTGGTTTGATGCATTTCAGATTTTCTGATTCACGTATGTTGATAACTGACACAAATTTTGGACTAAGTCGGACTAACATTCAAAAAATCAATATATACAATAACATTTGCACATTCGTTGCAAATCAAAAAATAAGTATCTGCACACACGTAACCTGTCATTATTTTTGGAGCATTTCAACGTCGGTAAAGTAGAGATCACATAACCAAGCTCGGTTATGAAATTTTCCACATTTATTTTTTACATGGAAATTTTGGTTCGAAATTATTACTGAAAGTAAATATACAACCGCAATTTATTGTCTCATTTTCTATATTCCAAATTTTGAGAGCAATACATCATTGCGTTTGGACATGGTGAACACCAAAAAAAATTTCATAACCAAGGACTGTTTTGGTCACGTGATCACCGGAAAGCATGCCCTTAAATCTGTAATTACAATTTTTTATGATTTAGGGATCACGCGATTTAAATAGTATCAAAAGTGAATAACCCCTCGAAAAGAGAAATTCTTTGAAAAAGATATTCACTGAAAATATGTAGTACTCTTTTTATTTTTATTGTATGTTTGAATATAGGAAGCTTCAAAAATATCAAAAAGTTCTTCTTACACATCAATCTCAATCCCTTCCGCATTTCTGCGTACACCTCTCTTTTCGCATTACCCTTTTTCCACTTCTTGTTCTTCCTCCTCACCTTCCTTTTCATCTTTTTACATTCACTATCCCACAAAGGCTTCACCATTCCTTTCTTCTTCTTCCTAAATACCTTCTTTTGCACACACCCTTTCACCTTCTCTTTCACATCCTCCCATATCTCTTCCGCCGACTCCCCTTCAGAGCTTACCTTTCCTAGCTGCTCCTGATACTTCTTCATCTCTGACCCTCCTACTCTCTCCCTCAGCTCTTTCAGCTCCTTTTCCCATTTCTCATCTCTGATTTTCAAGTACTCCCTCATGCCTTCCATCTGCTCCTAAGTCCCCCTTACGTCCTCCCTCAGCCCCCTGATTTCGCCTATGAGCATCCCGAGAACATCCCTTTCCGAGTTTCCCTCCTGGGAATCGCTCCCCACTCCTCACTTTCTTCACTGCCTCCTTCAGTCTCTCCCTAACCTCTTGTGCAACTAAACAGCCATGCTTCGTTCTCTACCCCGACCAGCCCTGCTGCTTTTGAGCTTCTCAACTTCCTTATCTGCTTCTGTATCTCCTCGTCATTCAACGCCTCTATCTCTGCCTCCCCCGTTCTTCTACTCCCACAATCCCTCTTCCTTGAATCTAAGCCCTGAAATGATTCTTCAAAAAACTCCCTCCACTCCTCACTCCCTTTCCTCTCGCTAACCCCCATACTACGCTTCCTGAACCTATTTATTATCTTCCAGATGTCCCCCTCTGCCTTAAAGTTTCCTGACTCCTCTTCCAGATCTTCCTCCTTTTCTTGTTCTTTCTTCTTACACATCAATCTAAACCCCTTCCTCATTTCTCACATTACCCTCTTTCCACTTCTTGTACTTCCTCTTCACCTTCCTTTTCATCATTTTACATTCCCTATCCCACCACGGCTTCATCATTCCTTTCTTCTTCTTTCTAAATACCTTCTTTTGCACACACCCTTTCACCTTCTCTTACGGATCCTCCCATATCTCTTCCACCGACTCCCCTTCAAAGCGTACGTCTCCTAGCTGCTCCTGATACTTCTCTATCGCGTCTCTCGTCCAGTTACCCTCTCCCGTATCGAGAGTTCTTACGCGCCTTGTCTTCTGCCAACCTCCCCTCTTATCCACAGACTTAATGGCTGATGGTCTGATTCCATCCTCCTCTCTACTGCGAATTTTTCCGTCTCCTTCCATCCTTGCATATTCATGAGCACATAGTCTATCACCGAAACCCCCAACTTAATTACATATGTGTATTCTCCCTTTTCGTCCCCAGTTGCCATACCATTCGCCATTGCTCGTCCTCTATCCTCTATCCAGTCCCTTAAAATCTCCCCTTCCTTATTTATTATCTTATCCTTCGATTTTCTTTCGAAGCTCTTCCCTTTCCTGTGAATTCCCCCTTCGCTCCCAATCCTTGCATTAAAGTCCCCACCCAGTACCACCATACCCTCCCCTCTTTCGCCCAGCAGGTCTTCCACCCTTTCTTTAATTCTTTCCATATCATCCTTATTGTACAGTGTCACAAACTTACCCGCTACCCCTCCTATTTTTACTTTCCTCATTTGCACTCCCTCTCACTCTTCCTCTTCATGAACTTCTTCCTCTAATCCATCTCTAACCCCTGTTATAATTCCCCCACTAGCCCTTTCTTTCTTCTTCACTCTGACCGCCTCCTGGAGTCTCCACCTATGCCCCCTTGGCAGCTTTGGCTCTATTCTATCCTATTCCTTGCTTTGTACCCATGTCTCTACCAGTCCCACAGCATCAAATTCCTGGATATACCTCCCGAACTCCTTATTCTTCTTCTTCATCCCTGCTACGTTCCAGTACAGCACCTTCACTATTCCTCTATCCTGAATTACCCCCAACACCCTCCTTCCTACAAAACAAATTCCCCTGCACTTCCATTAACACCTCTTTCTCTTCATCCCACACCCACATTTTCTCGTATACTTTTATTTTTCGATATCCTACCTTAGCTGATCGACCTTCACTGCTCTCCCTCCTAGCCCTGTCGTTCAGCATTCTCTGCACATCCCTTTCCTCTATCGTTGAATCGTGATCGATGAAATCTGCCTTATCCTATTCTTATTTCGCATTACCACCAACTTTTCCTCCCAGCTCCGCAACTCCACAACCGCCACTTCCTTGTCCTTTCTTCCCTCCAACTTAACTTTCCCTACCCTGCTTTTAACCCACCCAATGCTCTGTAGCAGCGCTTCCACGCCCTCTCTTCCTTTCCCGCTTTTTAGCTTCAACCCTATTATCACAATATTATTCCTCCTGTCTGCCTTCTCTTTGCTCTCCATTCTCAACTCCATTACCCTTAACCTTTCTCGATCCGCCCTCTCCTTCCTTTCACTCCATCGCTCTCCCACTTCCTCCTCTATCATATTTTCTACCCTCTTCCAAATCCCTTTAATCTCGTTCCCCCCACCTCCGTCTCCCACTTCCATTTCCGTCATGCCCTCCATCTTCTCAAGCTTTTTTTCTGTTCTTTCCTTCCAGCCCCTAATTTCCTCTTCCCGAGAACCTCTCCCGTTTTTTTTAAAACGGACTCTCTACTTTGCTTTTGTCCGGACTCTCTCGGCTGTCTCTCTTCCACTTCAAGAGATCCTCCCCGTCACTTGCGCTCGACTTTCTCTCCCTTACCTTCTCTCTTCCTTCTTTCCCACTGGACGCTTTCTCCCTCTCCCCGACGCACCACTAGACACCGAACCACGCGCTGTTGGCCGTCGTGGCACGTGGAAAATTTCCTCCCCGTCAATCTCGCTACCAGCACTGTAACTGGTAACTGGTAACTGATAACTGGGGCCTCTCCATGCAGTACCCTCCGCAACAGACAGATCTCTCTGAAGGCGTCTATCTGTAGCGTGCCCGAGGGTCGATCTCAAAGAAATATATAATTCAAGGCAAGTTTCTGCCCATTAAATGTTGAAATGTAAGAAAGTGAAGAGGTACGAAATTATAAAGAAAGAATTAAACCGGAGTTTAACTTCAATTTGAAAATTGTATAAAAATAATAATAAGGAAGTGCCTTGGCCGCGGCTCATGCGTATATTAACTCCAATAAATTCTACAAAGTCAAAAGTAACATGATATCTATTTCTAATTGGAAAAGAGCGTACCTCCGAGGAAGATTTCTGAGAGTTGAGGAAAGCCCTGGCCCAATTGTAGCCAATCAGGACAGAGATTCCCTTCACTCTTTTGGAAATTTCCCCAGCCATGGAAAAGTCGTGGAAAGCGCCGAGAGCACGGATACTGGCACCGAGGGAGGCTGGTTTGGCCATTTTGTTTTTTATGAGAACCCTTCCGCACTTGAGATTCTTCAGGACACCGGGACCTTACCTTCGAAAATTCATGAGCTTTTTTGACGAAACCCAACAGTCCCAAGCATCCGCGAGAATCGGCCCTGTGCCACGCATGTTGGCCAGACCGGGAGACCCGAGCTCTCCGTACAATAGCCCCCTTTTCAGGTTTCCTTTCTATTTTCTAAAACTAAAATTCTTCTAAGAAAAGCTTTTTTGAAACTACATGCGTATGTACAGTCCAGATGTCCCTAAATCGTGAGAATCCTCTAAAACTAAACTTCAAATTCCAAGGGATTCTTTTCTTCATAGCTATTTTGGAAACAGGATGTGCTAAATCATGCAATATTTTTACATCTTATATTTGTAGGCTTAGTTATTTTATATTTAAATTAATTACTACAAATGTGCATTTTATGAATATTATTATAGCCCCTGCTCTTATTATACACCTCTTTCTCTCACTTAACATCCCCCAACTTTTCGAGAACCGCCCTTGACCCTCGAAGGCCTAAGACCCCTGAACACAAATTCCCCTGAATCCTTGCTAACCTAACCTCACTTTCTCAATCTGCTTAAATCCCACCTCACACCTATGCTCAAAATTACTTTTTGTCCGACCCCCCTTGAAAACGCGCCATTGCATGCACGTTAAGCAGGCGTGAAGTGGCTGCTTCTAGCCCAGTGAGGTTTGCGCAAGCTAACTCCGTCGCCGGGCCAACAAAAACTTTACGCCCACAACCCATGAAGGTTTACGCCCGCATGGGGTGGCACCCCATGATTACAGAATTGCGTTGCGTTTTGCATCAAATAACTAGACATTTCAACACAAATCTTGTTTTACAGTGACACTATTGCATTTTTCGTTTATAATTCTTATTTCTTGGTTAGAAAAAAAATCAAACAATTAGTTAAAAGTTAAAGTATTATAATAAAAATCTACATTATCAATAACTAATTCTCTATCACATATATAATTCTATAATCTAGATCATCCTACTTCACATGCTCGTTTTCAAGGAGGGTAGGACAAAAAGTATAGTGTGTATCAAGGGCGTACGGCTATTTTGACAAGTTCACACTCGTCAAAATAGCCTTCTTTACGCCCTCGATACACAATTCACTATTTTATCTCGCCAATTCACCCCACGCAACCATACTCACCTCCTCGCCTTATACCCTCACACTCCACTCACACCTTCCACACAAATTTCGTAAAATCCTCTCACCACCTGTCACTAAACACACTCTCACTTCCGCCACCAACATGCAAGTCCCTTCAAAAAAATATAGTATAGCTTTAGCAATTTTCTCTTAGAAAAGATATAGAAAATCGCGGCTTTTCAAATTTTTAAACTTATTTTCAATTCTTCAGTTAGTTTAAGGCAATAATTAATTCGAGTTACCAAAAATAACTGTTTCAACAATTCATTAATACACATAATATTATTCTCTTAGAACAATGCTAGAAACTTGTAGTTTTTTCTAAAAATTTTCACTTTTGGTCCAATTTCCAATCAGAGTAAGGTAATAATTATTTCAAGTTAACAAACATAATTGTTTAAACAATTTATTATTACTTCAAATAGTATTTTCTTTTAATTATTCTATGAAGTTGCGTTTTTTCTGAAATATTTAACTTTTTGTCCACTTTGCACTGAGAGTAAGGAGATAATTAATGCAATTCAGCGGAAATAATTGCCTCAAAAAACTATTATTTTTAGTAACTGTCTTCTTCTCCTATATTAATGTCAGATAGTTGTGGTTTTTTTTAAATTTTTAGCTTTCTTCCAATTTCCATTTAGTGAGCTAAAAACTAATGCAAATGAACGAATATAATTGTTTACAATTTATTATTGTTTATAACTATCTTCTCTTAAAAAATTTCTAGGAAGTTACGGTTTTATTCTGAAATGTTTGTATCTGCTTTGGGTTCTTAGTTATGGACAAGTAATGAAATGACATTGGAGAGAATCATATTTGAACAATCTCGTCCTTTTTCATGAATATATTTTCTGAGAGCCTTTTTGTTTGAACTGATAATAATATTGATATTAATTATTTTTTTCCGACTGAAAAGTAAAAAAAAAACTATAAATTTCAGAGAAAATCGCAACTAGCTAGCATTACTATAGGGGAAAATAGTTATGAAGAATAGTAATTTATTTGAGCAATTATGTTTGTTATATTTCATTAAGGATTTGCGGGGGGTTACATTTGAAAACTGATTATTTATTTGTCTTTTATAGGTAACTATGGGAGGAAATATTGAGTTTCAACTCGATTCACCTCATACTGATGATTTTAAATTATATTTACAAAAACGTTTTTTTTTTCATGGGAAATACACGTTAAACTCCATTGGGCTCGCGGAACCTCCGACTATCATTTTTTTCAACAACAAAAAATGCATTTATTTTTTTGTTGCAAATTTGAAAACATTCAGGAGCGATATGGACCAAAATTTAAAAAAATGTGTACCACGTTAATATTTAAGGAAGAGTGTGTTTTACATATTTTATGGTCACAGTTTTTTCTACACGTGTTTGCGATAGAAGCTCATAACTGATTACATATTTAATGTTTTAATTTACATTATATTTTTGAAGGCGAACGAAATACAAGGTTGAGATAGCATAACATAATGTATCATTAGGTAGGAAAAAAATATATTCGATAATGTAATTTCAAAACATGAATATCTATATTAATTAAAATACTCAATTAGTGAGTCTTCAAAAAAGTCCACGTGTGTTAACTTAGCCTACCTATCGGGTAATGCGTTGCTCACTATTAATTTTAACTGTTTGCAAATTAAGAACAATTTTCTAACAGTCGAACGAAAAATTTCAGTAAAAGTAGATTTCTGTATTCATGAAATTTATGAACATACAATATTTAACACGTTACTGAAACAAGACTCTTATGTGCAGATATTACCTAACTTTACCTATTAGTGGCACATGAATAATAATAATAACAAAGTTTTAATACAATTAGAGCAAACTACTATAAGGTTCAATGATTTTTTCGCAACTGTCATAATATTCGAGAAAAGCCAAAAACCATATTTTTAGATTAAAAATTAAACAATTATCTTACATAACCTAATTTTTTCACTATTTGAAATTTTATTCATAAACTCATATAATGAACCTCACCTCGCTCGTTCGAAATACATACATTTTTGTAAAATCGACCGCGCTAAATTTCCCGCACCGTCGCTTAACACGCCTCTCTCCCGTGCTAGGAAAACAGTTTGTACAAAATGAAAGAACTTAAAATTGTCTAAATACTTTAACCTTACAGAATCCAGCTGAAATAAGACCTTAGACAGACGACATGATTTCCGTTAAATTTTTACTGTTCCTGACAATCATTTGCATCTATGGAGTGGCTCTGGGAACAGACGGCCTGATTTGTACTAATACTCAAGCTGAAGCTTTGCGTAAGTTATAAGCCGAATTTAATTGACTTTCAGCATATAAAATATTGTCACACGCCGCAGGATTTAGTTTTATAGAAATCCAAAGTAGATTTATATTTTAGAATTATTCTCAAATCTATTTTGAATTTATTTTACGTTTGAATCGTTAGAATTAAATTAAATCAGCGCGGCATTGTAAATAAGTATTTTTTAATATATCAAGAAGTCTATGGATTGCATTATCCATAATGTAGAGTGTAGAGTGTAGAGGGAGGTCTCTCGT
>CAKNXH010033828.1:0-11058 GCA_932178445.1 Andricus quercusramuli | reverse complement strand
GAGCGTAATATGTCGGAAATTCGCCAACAATGAAAAAATATCGAAATTGCGAGATCTTTGAGCCACACATTTTTAAAGAAGCATACTTGAAAATATGTTTGCGTATTTATTTTATTACCTTTATTAAAATGTTTTATGTGAGGTAGACTCTTCCGCACATAACCACGATGTCAATAAAGCAATACACTTTTTATTCGTGAACTTTTTTCCTAGACACAATGTTAGTAATTTTTTCTTATTGGTTTTTTATCTCTTTTACAATATTATTAGAAAGACGAAGCATATATATATATGTAACATAGAAGTAAAATATCAAATCATTAAATCCGAAGTTTCCAACATAAAAACCACCATAAATTAAATTCAGCCTCATTTATCTAAAAGTCGCCAATAATAAAAATATCGGAGTTGCGAGTTTTTTTGTATCATCCGTTTTTTACACAATCATACTCCAAATATGTATGGGTATTTATTTTAATATTCTCATGAAAATATTTTGAATGAGGTACACTTTCCTGCACATAACCATGATGCCAATAAAGCAATAAACTTTTCATTCGTCAACTCTTTCATTAACAAGCAATATAAGTAATTCTTTAGGATTCGCTTTTTTGTTTCCTCTGCTGTATTATTAGAAACAAGATGCACATATCTGACATCGAAGTAAAATGTCAGATCATACAATCTCATGTTTAAAATACAAAAAGATCACTTACTTTGATCACTTGAATGCAGAACAATATGTCCTTCATGGACCCAAAAGCATAACAGAAAGTCGAAAAAATAAAAATATGAATATTAAAGAATTCAATTTCATGAGTAAATCTTGTCTTGAAAATTCTGAATCGATTATTTTGGTTTAAGATTGTGAAAATATTACAATAAAAAATGAAGAATATTTTCACGAAAAAAAATGACACCGTCCAACATCTTCATCTAATTTTATACTCTTAGACCCAAAATGGTCCTAGCCGATAATAAAGAACAAGAAATAATATTTACTGTCCTAGTTTAACCGCAGATACATTTTACCTGTGCACCTTTTATTTAGGTAATGAAATAAGACTCAGAAAAAAAACACTCTCGAATGGTATCAAAATGAGACTACTGGTGGTAACCCAGTTTCATTTGTTTCACATTGAAAATAACAGAATGAATTTAGCCTTTTCAAAAACAGTACAGGGGTCGTTCACATAATACGTAACGCGTTTTTCTTCTGTTTATATCGTTGTATCCCTTTTGGCTTCGATGACAGTTTATTCTTGTCTTAATTGAATAAACAAAAGAAAAATGCGTTACGTAATATGTGCATGGCCCCACAGGCAAATGGGCCAGGCTGTCGGAGAAAGGTGTTGTTGATCCTTGAAGTTATCTGAGGAGGTAAGAAATGGGTCAGATTATAATCCCCAATAAGCCTTGGGGGAAAATAACACAGCCACACAAAAAAAAGTATCCTGGCTGTGTGAATACAAGAAAAATATAAGGAAGTATAAGCAGGAAGATTGGAGGGGCTTTTGCGAGAAATCGAATAACATTCCGGAAACAGCGAAGCTCCACAAGATGCTGGCGAAAAATCCGGAAGCTCGCCTCCGGCGCATAATGTTTGATAATAGTGAGTTTACCGAAGATGAAGAAGCTACGCTGAATCACCTGATGGAAGTTCATTTCCCGGGTTTTCAGCGAATCCAAACCAACCAAGAGGAGGAAAGCCGAGGCCAGAGGGTGGAAAGAGCCGACTGGAATTTCGCCGCTGAGGTCACTGATTACAAAAAGGTGGCATGGGCCGTAGGGTCCTTTTTTCCCTCTCAATCACCAGGGGCGGATGGAATTTATCCAGCGCTTTCCCAAAAACGCATGGATTTAGTCTCCCTCCTCTGACGAAGTTTTTTGGGGCAAGCATAGCCCTTAAACACGTGCCATCGGCATGGAAAGATGGCAGAGTGGCCTTCATACCCAAACCTGGGAGGGAGGGTAACACTGCTGCCAAAGATACCCGACCACTTGGCCTAACGTCTTTTATCCTGAAGACGCTGGAGAAGCTGGTCGAGAGATACATTAGGGATGAAGTGCTCTCGTCCTCTCCACTGCATAGAGGGCAGCATGCTTTTCAGGCAGGCTGCTCGATAGAAACTGCGCTTCATGATGTTGTGGCGAAATTGGAGCAGCAGCTGGAACAAAAGGGGTATGCTGTGAGCGCTTTCTTGGATATTGAGTGTGCTTTCAGCAATACTCCACCAGAACTCATCTGTCGAGAGGCTTCGAGATGTGGCGTGCCGGACCAGCTAATATGCTGGATAGGAAGCATGATACGCCCAAGAAGACTTGAAACTAGATGGATTGAAAGCCTAGTCAGGGGGATAGTTCCGCGGCGTTGCCCACAGGGGGGGGGGTGTCATGTCGCCCCTCCTGTGGTGCATTGTAGTGGACGGCCTTCTTCGAAGGCTGAATAAAAAAGGGTACTATACTCAGGGATATGCGGAACACTTTGTAATCCTAGTCAGAGGGGCTCATCTGGAAACGCTGATGGGTCTTATAAGGTCGGCGCTGCGCATCGTAGAGCTCTGGTGCGATAGCTCAGGGCTCTCGGTAAATCCGGAAATGACCAATCTGGTCATTTTCACGAGAAATTATAAAGTTCCGAAAGTTGACACTCCTGTATTCTGTTGTGGGAAGCTGACGCTTTCAGATTCAGTTAAATATCTTGGAGTAATCCTAGATAGCAAGCTGAACTAGGCAAAGCACCTGAAGACCCAAAGCGGTAAATTTGTCATGACTTTCTGGATGTGCAGGAGAGCTTTTGGGTTGACGTGGGAACTAGGGCCTTAAATGCTTGCATGGCTCTACTGTGCTGTCTTAAAACTCAAGCTCCTACATGCGGCCGAGGTCTGGTGGCCGCGGGTGGAATTTGGGAATTTGGGTGGGGTTTGACTGGAGCAATGAGGACTGCGCTCAGAGCGGCGACGGGATTCATGCTCTGTGATTAACCCCTGCAAGTTGCGATAACCGCCAGAGCGACGCACGCAGGGGGCGTCTGGCAAGAACAAATAGATGGACTCCGAGGACTAGACACACTAAACTTCCGAGTGATATCAGCGCACTGCCGATTCTACAGATGAGGCAAGGTAAAATAACAAAACGCTTCAACTCCGCTAAAGCGTTCCGCGTCTGCATCCCGAGCAGGGATCTGTGGAAAGACACTGGAAACGCGCTTCTCCAAGGGGAAATATGGTATACAGATGGCTCCAGGGGAGCCAGGGGACACTAACTGCAATGGGGAAACCAGACATAACATTAAAACTGGTTTTGGAATGCAAAAAAGCATTGATCCAACTTGCAGAAAGAAACAAAGTGGCTTTCATATGGGTCCCTGGTCACACAGGGATGAAGGGCAACGAAAAGACGGACCGGTTAGCGAAACGCGGTGCAGCGAGTGAATACATAGGACCGGAACCGGTACTGGGAATAGCGTCTTGCTGTGTCGGAATGGCCATTAAAAGCTGGATCCGAAGAAAACACCGGGAATGCTAGGAACAAACTCAGGGTTGCCGTCAGGCGAATTCCATCCTGGGGTCTACCTATAGGACGGGCAGAGCTAGGGAAATCCTGGGTTTACCCAAGAAAGATATAGGGACAGTGGTACGGACCCTGACAGGGCACAATCACTTGAACTATCATATGCACAAAATGGGGTATAGCCCCACGATGGAGTGCAGGAGCTGCGGCAGGGATGACGAAACATCCCTGCATGTATTATGCCAGTGCCCGGCATTAGCTAGGCTCAGACAACAGACCCACGGGGTCCATTTCATGGAAATAGAGGAATTTGAAACGCGATCAGTGCTCGACATATTGGGCTTCGTCAAGAGGTCTGGGGTCGACTGCTGAGATTGAATAAGTAAGGGTGTGGCACAATAGGCTTCATAGCTTGAGCGTCAGGGAAGCTCTCCATGGGCTTCCCGCCCGTATTAAAACTAACCAACTAACTAACTAGAAAGCTATGGTAATGCATAACATTTGGAGTTACGGTTTTTAACAGAGAAAGTGTCTGACAGAATATTTCCCTTCCCTTTTTCAGCTCGAAAAATTATAATTTCGAATACAAAATTTGATTTGTCTTTGTATATCAAAAATTCTATGTATTCCCAATCTCTTTCGCAGGTGTGAATTTCATAAGTTTTTAACTTGTTTGTGGCAGTGAATTTACTGAAATATCTGAGTGATTTATAAAAGAAATCAATAAACTTGTTTTTTTTTTTCAATGTTCCAACTTCTACTGATGTCGTGAGTTTGATGATTTCTTTTGATCGCTGCGTCGAATATCAGTACATTTTTTTATGAGTTCAGGTACAAAGTTCGAGAAATTCTTGAAGTTTGAAACAAAAAATTCTTACGTGTTCTCTTCAAAAGGTTAAAAATATCTAGGAATTTGGCACACGTTAACGATAAAATGTCGTCCACAATGATACTATGCATTTGTAAAAATGTATGCGTAAAGAAATACTTTTTTTAATTTTTTCGAGAATCATTGAAATATTTGAATAATATTTCTTTTATCATTCGACATATGAAGAGAAAAGAAAATTTACGTTGCGAGACTGGATAAAAAGAGAACATCGGCAACAGAAACTCATACGACCGTATTTATTGTTTTTTTACAATTTATAATGAAATTATATACCTCTATAGAAAATACCAGAAAAAAGACCATTGTTTTCTATAAGCTTATTTATTGGCTGTTATTATTGTATTATAGATTAGCAGTTCGAACTCGAAAGTTCATTGCCTCATCTACTTGAGACCGACACACATCTCTATCCTGTGCATCCTCCATCCAGTTTAAGTAATCATGTCGTAGTTCTTTTAGATCATCCCTTACATTTTTCTCTCATCTGATTCTCAGTCTGCCTAGGGGTCCACTGTTCTTTCATTGCCCATTCTTGCTACATGCCCCGCACATCTTAATTTACGCGCTTTCATTACTCTATTAATATTTGCTGACCCGTAGAGGGCATGCAGTTCATCATTATGCAATATTCTCCATTAGCGGGTCTCTTCGTCCCTCTTTGGACCATAGATTTTCCTAAGTACATTATTTTCAAAAACTCTAAACCTATTCTCCTCTCCTTTCGTCAGCGCCCGTGTTCCACACCCGTACACGACGACCGGCATTATTATCGTTTTGTAAATTCTCACTTTGATGTTTCTAGATAGCGATCGCGATTTTAGTAGCGTGTTTGTTGCATAATAGCACGCGTTGCCGGCGTGCAGCCACGCATTGATTTCCGGTTTGATCTTATTTTCGCTAGTTATAATAGACCCGAGGTATTTAAACTCGTTAACCCTTTCGAATTTCATATTTCCGGCCATTAGATCCCCGTCTTGATTACTTTGTTCGGATCTGACGATGGTCATATATTTTGTCTTCGGTTCGCTAACTTCCAAGCCAATATATTTGGCTTTTGTGATCAAGATTTCTGCATTTTTAGCTACCGTCTCTTTATCATCCCTAGTAATTCGAGATCATCCGCATATCCAAGAATTTGTATTACCCCATTGAGGATAGCACCGGTCGGATTCGCCTGCATTTGCCTAACCACGTATTCTAATACTAAGTTAAAAAGGACGCACAAAGGTGCATCGCCCTGTTTCAGGCCATCGCGGATCGAAAACTCTTCAGATAACCTTCCGTTTACGCGTATTCTACCCCTACTGCCGCTTAAGCAAATTTTGAGAAGTCTAACCAATTTTCTTGGCACACCCAAGAACTCTAGGATCCAGTATATTTGCGCGCGTGTAATAGAGTCATAAGCTTTTTCAAATTCGATAAATAGCTGATTTACTGCTTCATTAAATTCCCATTTCTTTTCTAACAGTTGTCTAATTGTAAACATTTGATCGCTTGTAGATCGGTTTTGGCGGAATCCACATTGGTAGTCCCCAATGATTTCCTCGGCAAAAGGAGTTCATCTACTTAGGATTAAATTAGACAGGATCTTTTGACAACGAGGTTCTTTGAAGCTGCAAAGTTTATCACTCTAGCTCCATTATCATTACTGACGTCATGCAAACTTTCTGATCCTATTGTAGGCCTATACATCGGTTCTCTTCCAATTTTCGGGTTGAAATCTCCTAATACTATTTTTGCGTCAAAAGTTGAGAACTTGTCAAAAACCTGCTCGATTGTTTCGTAAAAAAGATCTTTAGTGTCTTCGTCTTTGTCCTCGGTGGGGCAGTGCACATTGATTAATACCTGTTTGCAGAAATTACCCTTTAGTACAACGTATGATAACCGATCGTTAATGAATTGCATGTCGATAACCGCTTGCGAAATTCGTTTATTAACAAGAAAACCGGTTCCCAGTGTGCGCCCCTTAGCTCCCCCAAAGTGAAAAGTATAGTTATCCTTAGAAATTGACCCGAAATCTCCCGGTCAGCAAGTTTCTTGGAGTGCTATTAAGTCAGTTCTGCATTCCTTTGCTATCTCAATGAGTTCGCTAAATCCGCCAGTATCTATACTCCACGCGTTTAGAGTTCCCACGCTTAGATCTTTAACTGTAGTTTTTTGTTTTTGCAAGTTAGCCATGGTAGTTTCAAGATAATCCGCACGTTAAGAACCTATTACGATCGTAGGTGAGTCCACTGTCCCAGGGGTGATAACCCCCAATACCTCCCTAGGTCTAAGTATGGGAGCTTTCCGACTCCGAGAAGGACCATGTCAACTTGTCGTCAGACACACTACAGTTTCATCCTCGTATCCTAACATCCCCCTGCAAGGCAGCGCGCCTACTGGCATCAATACCCTTTGACCCTATACAGGCGAATCATTCCACACATCCCTTGCGGGCAGTGTCATCGCTGCGATGTCCAATGGGCAGCAGGATTTTTCCCTTACAAGATTTTTAGTTTTGGTTCGAGTAGTGTTTCTAGGTGGATACACGCTGCACCTCGGCCTGCCAGGACCCACCCATTGCGTATGAACGTGAATGGGTGGGTCCTCCCAAGCCATGGTCATCGTGTTTTCTACCAGTGCTAGGCAGTGCTAGGCCAACATCTTAGGTTGGGCTCACCACACCCACGACTGGTTCCTATCGGCTGTCCGCGGCTGCTTATTCTTGTATTCGCAGCTAACCTGAGGGGCTGTTCAGCCTAATGGGCCGTTCCTCTATCCGCAACCCGAGGACGCGCTGCGTAGTGGTGACAGGAACCCACCAAGCAGTTTTATTGGCTGTTAATGGAAAAAAATTAATAAATGCAACACTTTTGTAAGAAATCACAAATTATAGTAACCTACAAAACAGTCAGTCACGTTATGCGCGCGATTTTATAAAATCCCTCTAGAATACTTGGGGCCCCACTTCAAATAAGTAGTGAAATCTAGGTCCTCTTCCATATCCTCCTGTCCCCTGTAACGAACAGTAGCAAAATATTTCTACATCCCTCCCTTATCTTACTGGACGTTTCCAACATAGGATCTTTTATAAAGGGAATGAAACAATATTTCATATACAAATTAAAAATTTTCAAATTTATTTATATATTTCGAACAAAAAACAACTTTCTTACAATAAGAGATAGCTTTTTAACAACATACTTGAATTTTCAAAAAGAAAATTAACAAAAAAGTGTAATAGTTGATATTTCAACCTAAAAAGATGAAATTTCATAACAAAAAAAAAGAGAATTTCGAAACCAAACAGACGAATTTTTGAACTAATAAAGATGATTGAGTGACGAAAGAAAAAAAATCACCTACATTGTTAAACTTGTAAGCGAAAAGAGGAATTTTCTGTACGAAACTGGAATTTTCGGCAAAAAAAAATATATATATAATTTTCAGCAATGTAGTTAAACTTTTACCAATGCAGTTGAATTGTCGATTAAAAAAGATCAGATCTTAACGACACAGTTAAAACTTCAACGAAGGAGATGAATTCTTATCCGGGATGAAATTACTACTCAAATGGAGGTATTTTGTAATCAGATGCAAATTTCCACAATACAGTTGCATTTTTAACTCGGAATACGAATTTTCAACAAAACAGTTGAAGTTTCAACTTGAAACGATGACTCATTAACAACATTTTTGAATTTCCATTCAAATTATTGTATTCTCATCCAAAGGAGATGAAATTTCCATTAAAACAGAAGAATTTTCAAATCAAAAAGACAAATTTAAAAAAATGGAAATTCTGTCCAAAAGAGAGTTTATTTGACAATGAAACAGTGAAATTTCCAAGAAATTGCTGAATTGGAAAAAAAAATGATGAATTTTGAACTAAATTGTTAAATTTTCAACCAAACAGTAACATTTTTATCCAAGAAAGATACAATTCTGTGGTAAAATAGGTAAACTTTTGAATGAAAAAGACAAATTTTCAAAAAAAGTCAAATTCTCATGCAGAAAAGATTTCAGTTAACTTTTCAATACCAAAATACGAACATTGAACAACAAGTAAATTTTCCGAAAAATTGTTGAATTTTTAACAAAAATAAACGAATTTTCAACAAAACAGTTCAATTTTCAACCAAAAAGGATGACCTTTTAACAAAATTAATGAATTTTCAACAAAATAGTTTCATATTTATCCAAGAAAGATGATTTCAGAGGTATATGTATAGTTTTATTAAATACTAAATTTTAGGAGAAAAGGCAGAAAATTTATAAAATTATCAGTCTCACGGCTATGGTCGAGAGTCGGAAGTTTTTAAGATGAGTTTATGAATACGTCATATATCTGGAACTTTATATGTATCTGGGTGTACCAAAAAACCTCGAAAAATATTATTTCACTTTATAATATTAACGAACTTAAATAATTCCCATAATAGATTTTAGAGATTTTAGAAATGTATAATTTTATTGTATATTATAATTTATTATTTTTATTATTATTATTATACCATTAAGCCGTTTCCCTTTTGGGGTCGGCGTGGCGTGCTCGGTTGGAAAGTAGTAGTGTGTAGGTGGGTATATAGTTATAAGGTAGATAGGTATATAGGTGTTGAGTATATATATTGTAGATTGATCTGGAATTCTCGTGTTATTTATTTAAATGAGATCTTCATTCCGCAACACTGCTTCGACCCAGGTTGCTGATCAATCTCTCTATCGATCACCCCAAGTAAAGAGCCTCACAAAATTGTTATGTGTGGTTCCCCATTTGGGCCCATTAGTATCCAAGGTCTTTGTTTCAGGCTTCATTCACTTTATTATCACTCTGCTTACAAACTATTTGTCGCATCACTTTTCTGTCCTGGCATACTACTCTAGCTTCCTTCACGTCCATACATTTTGTCATGCAAGCTTCTTTGTTTCTATGGCTTCTTATGTCTCTTCGGATTAATGTCTCATTCACAGATACTAATCATTCTTTCGGTGGTCTACCTCTGGGCATTCTGCCATTTACTTTATCTTTATACACGTGTTTGGTCAGTTGTTCATTTTTCATTCTCGATGCTTCTAACTGAAACCTTAATGATTCCATGTTTGGTTGAAACTTGATCTTTTCTAGACAATAGTTCGACTAATTGGTGAAAAGTTTAACTATTTTGTTGGAAATTTTTTTTTAATCACAAATTTTCTTAAGATTCCTGGGAAAATTGAAAATGATTTTTGTTTTGAAAAATGAATTTTAAGGGAAAAATAAAGAAGATTTCAGAAAATATTTCAAAAAAATTTTAATAATTTAAAATTTGAAAAGATATTAATATTTCTTTAAACAAAGTTCCAGCAAGCTTTCTATTATACTTTCGTTATTCGAACAATGTAAGTGGTTTTGAAAATAAAAAATATTTATGAAATTGTTGAAAAAATTCCCAATCTCTACAAATGTATAGAATGCAGTTTAGTTGACAGGAATACTATATGTATACCTCAAAATAATGTAGGCAAACTAATTTTATTTCTCAATCTCTTCTAGCGCTATTTAAAAGTTTTGACCTACGCCGCTTTGAAAACATTAAAAAATACATAAACTATTTCCTACCTAATTACTAATCTCTACGGAAATTTTACTATACGGTAGTGAGACATGGACCTGTCAAGAGAAGGACATGAGTAAAATTAACGCGATTGGCATGAAACCTCTGCGCACAATATGCGGGAAAACGCTGGTGGACAAAGTCCGAAACGAGACAATCCTCAAAGAATGTGATACATGAGAGACACTAGTTGACATTTGGGAAAGAAATCAGTTAAGATGGTTCGGAAATCTTGAAAGAATGAAAGATGAACGACTGACCAAACAAGTGTATGAAGATAAAGTAAATGGCAGAATGCCCAGAGGTAGACCATCGAAAGAATGGTGAGAATCTGTGAATGAGACATTAATCCAGAGAGACATAAGAAGCCATAGAAACACAAGAGCTTGCATGACAAAATGTATGGACGTGAAGGAAGCTAGAGTAGTATGCCAGGATAGAAAAGTGATGCGACAAATAGTTTGTAAGCAGAGTGACAATAAAGTGAATGTCGCCTGAAACAAAGACCTTGGATACTAATGGGCCCAAGTGGGGAACCACACATAACAATTTTGTGAGGCTCTTTACTTGGGGTGATCGATAGAGAGATTGATCAGCAACCTCGGTCAAAGCAGTGTTGCGGAATGAACATGTCATTTAAATAAATAACACGAGAATTCCAGATCAATCTAAAATATATATACTCAACACATATATACCTATCTACCTTACTATATACCCACCAACAGACTACTACTTTCCAACCGAGCACGTGCACGTAACGCCGACCCCAAAAGTGAAATGACTTATTGGTATAATAATAATAATAATAACATTATACAATAAAAGTTTACATTTCTAAGATCTCTAAAATCTCGTATGGGAATTATTTAAGTTCATTAATATTATGAAGTGAAATATTATTTTGCGAGGTTTTTTGGTACACCCAGATACATATAAAGTTCCAGATATATGAAGTATTTATAAAGTATTTTGTTGAAAATTCGTTTTTTTTGTTGTTAAAAATTCAACTGTTTCATGGAAAATTTACTTTTTGTTTAAAATTCATATTTTGTTGTCGAAAAGTAAAATGAAATC
>CAKNXH010033811.1:0-10553 GCA_932178445.1 Andricus quercusramuli | reverse complement strand
TTTGGTCAATCCGAGTTTCAGTCCATTCCGAGGCTACTTTATTGTTTGTATTATTCATGTTTAGATTGTACTCCCAACTATCACCTGTATGCGCGAGATTTATTTTGCGAATCGAAATCATGTCCTAATTAAGCAGTATTTGTCGTATGGTGGAGTCAAGCTGTAACGTCAGTCCCACCAAAACTTCTGTTACTGGGGAGGGGGGGGGGGGGGGTAAGGATATGAGAAAGGAAACCGAGAGTCTCAATAGGTTGGTGGTTTATGCTGTGAAGGTCACCAGCCTTCAGCAGCGTTGTATTAGATAGGAGTTCATATGTTCCCATCTGCCGATTGCCGGCCTACCTCTAAAACAAGAGCCAATAAGACTTTTTTTTTTTTTTTTTTTTTTTAAACTATACGCGATTAAAAATTGTATACGAAGTCGTTGGTATATAGAGACATAGCATAAGGGAAAAGAGGCCTGATAATCGCAATTTTCATATCTGAAAATTTTTGAAGAAGTTTTGCTTTAGTAAAGCCGTAAATGTGTCATGGAATTCTATATTTCTCGAATATCTGAGGTTCAATCCGCTTGAACTTTCAACTAAAATGAGCGGATAAAAAGTTTTACGTGGTTTAATTTAGAGATATGGTAATAATGCATAAACCTTACAAACTAAATTGATATCAAAATTTGTACTTCATATTGCGACCACACAATTGAAAAATTTAATGAATGGCCGGAATTTATGAAAGTTGTTACCAGGGAGGTTTCCAAATAGCAGAACACAACCTATCCTGGTTTTTTTCATGTTTATTCAGATTTTAGTCACTCATTGGCAAATACTGGTCATAGTCTCAAATTTAAGCAATGTGATATCAGCCCTCACGGAAAAAAAGGCTTTGTCATTTTAACAATCTAATAATTTGTTACTGAAAATAATGTTGTTTTATCAAATGACATGATTATATTGACAAATAAAACATAGTTAAAATAACAATGCCAACTTTGTTAATTCCATAACAAAACCTGTTTACTGAAATAACAAACTCACATTGTTACCATGAAACCAATTCATAACTAACAAAGTTATTTGTTACTCTGACAAACAGGATTATTTGTTACATTAAACATTATTTATTAAAATTAAAAATATTTCTCAATAATTATATATTATATTATATAAACAAATAACTTTGTCACTGTTACAAAGATTTTCCTAACAATGCCAACTTTGTTAATTTAACCCATTTTTTTTAATAGTCCAATCTTTACAAATTTATTTTGTTGAAGTATCAATTTTTTTTTTACATTGACAAAGTATTTTTTCCGTGCTCGCTCCGCTCGGGCAGCTAACTTCACACTCGTGAAATCGTTGCATCCCGAGTCGCATACAATTTTTCATCATATATCGATTGAGGAGGTATGATGAAAAATAATATATGAGCTGTGTATCGATACCATCAGATTACTTCACTCATCGACAACACATTACTAAAATAAAAATTGTATTTTTATTTGAGACAGCTTTACATGTTATCGCATGAATATTCCGTTTCCTTATAAAAGTTTTGTTTCTATATTAATTGTGAAACCATTTCTATCTATCAGAAAAACAGTTTAAAATTATTTAAGCGGTTTTTTTCAGCAATCGCGAAACGTTCAAGCAAGGAAAACAACATTTCCAAAAAACGAAAACTACAGGAGATTTTTTATTAATATACCAGCGTCGGGGATTACTTCAAAATAACTGCAGAATGTGTCCTAAATCAGGAAAAGTGTTTGGATTTATTTTTTGCGTCATTTCAATATCCATTCAAGATGGAAAACAGCAAAGAAATCCGACATTTCCTTAGAACCAAGCTCAAGGAGAATTTTTTTATCAAACTGCTGGTGTCAGAAATCACTTCAAAATAAGTGCAAAAATCGTACTCTATCAGAAAAAGTGTTCGAATTTATATGAAGGAATATTAAAACAAACCTCTAAAAAATTCAGAAAATTTTCCTGCTAGGAGATATATCCCATACTTATTTCAAAGTGATTCCCGTCCACAATAGATTTTTTTTAAATCTTTAGTGGTTATAATTGTTAAAAAATCTTAATTTTCTCGACTGAACATTTGAGGGATATTAAAACAACCCTTATGTAACTTCAAAGACTTTTTCTGGTAGGCGACGCTTGCAAAACTTTTTCGAAATGAAATGTTAATCAAACAGTAGTTTAATCGAAAAATATTCCGCGGTTTCAGATTTTGGGAAATATCAACTTAGCAACTCTTAAAATAAATTTACACAGGGGTCTAGATACAAAACGGGGTAACCAACATTTGTACAAAATGCTTTTTTTTGCATTTTCTAATAAAAACAGATGACCTCGATACGTAGCCATTTCAAAAACATTACCCGGTAAGAAGAGAAGAATTCAAAAAAATTAATACTTTAATATATGAACGAAAGAGTGAGCATTATTTAATTTTTTTGAATGTGCTAATTTTCCATCGGGAGAAGTGCCCAACGAAAGAATAGGTTTATCTCCGAAACCAATTCTTTTCTATTTCCTTAACGAATGCCGCTTGTGTTGTGTTCCATACAGGGGAACACATTTTCTATTTTTTTAATTCCTCTTAATGCGAGCAGTAGACGCACCTCTCATGGTTATTTTTAATTTCATACTTACATGCTGTATTTTCGATTAATTTCATTCTTTCTAATCCTTCACAAAATGCGTGCACTTTTACATGATTTGTATTCCTCCGTGCGTAACATAAGTTTGAAATTTTCAATTTTGTTGTCCTCTCCTAACCCCTAAAAACGATTTTAGATGTTTAGAAGTCAAGTTGCAAAAAGTTAACCTAAACCAAAAATCGAAAGTCAAACCAAGAAAACGGTAAGCAGGAAATTTCAAAAATTTGATTTCGACTATGCTGGATAATTTTTATAATTAATTTTTTGTTATAATATATATCTTCGAATTGATCTCGGTCAGACTGATATGTAACTTCCGTATTATTTTTATATTGTTATTTATGATATCATTTGAACATAATAATCTTTTATATTTTTGAACTTAAGAAAAACTCTATGACTGATTTCTATTCTTTATGTTACATTTCTCCACTTTTCAATTCCTCCCAATACGCTTCCATTAAATTTTTATGAGTCGATTGAAAGGACTAGCTTTTGCGTCTTCAAAGTGACATTATTCCTTTCATTTCTATTCTTTCTTTTGCTTTCCTTCAATTTTAATTCCTCCCAATACACTGCCATTTCATTGTTCGAAGTCGATTAAAAGGAATGGGTTTTGCTTTTTTTCCCTACTCTTTGGTGGAACTTTCAATTGAGGAAAATTTACGTATTAATGAGAATTCAGATTCTGAATTTTTTTGAATTCTTCTCTTCTTACCGGGTATATTTGTTTATAGTTTTTGAACAGTTACACAGCCACACAAAAAAAATCCTTTTTCGGGCCTGGAGGTCAGACCATGTTGACGATATGTTTTTTGGGTCGCTGAATCCGAATCCGAGGTCCAAAAAACCCCAGCACGTCAGGGTTCTGACATAACCTCATAAAACCTCATAAAATGTTATTTTTTCAAGTCCGGGGGTTTGATCATATTTATTATATGTTTTTGGTGTCGCTGAATCCGAATCCGACGTCCAAAAAGCCCCAGCACGTCAGGGTTCTTACATAACCTCATAAGACCTCATACAATTTTTTTCAAGTCTGGGGGTCAGACGATGTTTATTATATGTTTTTGGGCCCGCTAAATCCGAATCTAAGATCCAAAAAACCCCAGCAAGTCAGGGTTTTGACACAACCTCAAAAAACCTCATGAAACTTTTTTTCCGAGTCCGGGGGTCAGATCATGTTTACTATATGTTTTTGGGGTCGCTGGATCCGAATCCGTGGTCTTAAAAGCTCCAGCACGTCCGGGTTTTCATTTTCAAAGACACTCGTGAAGGATGTTTCTTGACCTAAATGGAATTTCCTTTTAAATTTAAGGTTGAGATGATTCGGACCACAGATTCGGATCTAGAGACCCCAAAAACATATAGCCAACATGGTCTGACCCCCGGACTGGAAAAAAAGTTTTATGAGGTTTTTTGAGGTTGTGTCAAAACCCTGACTTGCTTGGGGTTTTTGGACCTTAGATTCGAATTCAGCGAGCCCAAAACAAATAATGAACATGGTCTGACCCCCAGACTTAAAAAAAGAAATTCATGAGGTCTTATGAGGTTATGTAAGAACCCTGACGTGCTGGAGTTTTTGGGCCTTGGATTCGGATTCAGCGACCCCAAAAACATATAATAAACGTGGTCTGACCTCCAGGCCCAAAAAACGATTTTTTTTGTGTGGTTGTGTTATTTAACAAAGTCAAGCTCGGTGCTTACTGCGGAGGTCTCAAGGTACGAAAGAGGGTATCTGTACATTGGGTCTTACGTAAAATGGAGATTCGGCCGGTAACATCTGAGGATATTGAAAGCAAGACTAAAAGTACAGCTATTTGGCAGTTATCGGTCAAAAGTAGATCGTTCAGCGGAGGGTTTCTAATGAAGGTATTTCCCGTATGGTGAAAAACATTTTATTCAGAAGCGAACACGTGTTCGCGCGCGTTTGTTGTTTGCGGTCTTCATCAATTTTTCTCAATTGAACTATCAAGTTTCAAAAATCTACAAATAAACATAATTGGTAGGATTTTCCGAATCGGAAGGTGGAAGCTAGAAATCTGCACGAACAAAATTAATGTAGACATGCCAAGAAATCCAAGAAGGTGAGAGAAACGTCGCAGCGGCCACTGACAGATACCCCCTTTTGTACCTAACAAGCCTTACAGTTACCCCCTAGCTACCTTTAAAACATTGTAACTTGAACACTTCATTATTTTTGGTTTAATTTTTCAGGAGAGCGTATCACAGGTTGCCAGAAAAATCAATTTCTGATTGTAACGAATATTGAAGTATTTTGCAAATGCGAAAGTTTTTCCGCCTTTAGTACCTAAACCGGTCCCTTGTCCTAATAGGCGATGTTTTTCACATTTATTGTAATGTGACTGTCGACCCCAATAGTATAATCAAAAATACCCCGTGATTTCTAGTCGTTAGAATATGTTGACTTCCTTGTTGGAATGTTTGGGGGATATTAAAACAACCCCCAAATAGCATGTATATGTTACGGGCAAAGTATATAATCCGGGCATTATATTTAATCCCTAGGCATTATATATAATGCCTGGTTATTTCAGGCAAAGTATGTAATCAAATATATATTATATACATTGCCTAGGCATTATATATAATGTCCGGCACAAGATAGGTAAAGTATATAATCTTGATTTTGAATATAATGACGCTGTTAAAGAAGGGCATGATAAATTTACGAACACTTACAGAATTCAACACACGTTTACTTGCTATTTATTGAAAACAAGGCATGCTGGAATGACATTTTGATCGACCCTGAACTTTGTTCGTTACACATAAACACTTATTGGTTTGACACTGTTTTGCAGGAATATCAAGAAAAAAAACTTGCCCCGTTGAAAAATCTTGAATAGTATCATCAATTTTTAATTTACAATTCTCATCAGACTTTGACGTTTCTTTTCGAACAAAAGCTCATTAAATTTTAAAGAGATTCGTGACAGGCGATTTTTCAAAAATTATTTTAACCATTTTATATTTCAAAACAAAGTAGATTTTCTTGAATTATCAAAGTTGCTATTCTGTAAAGATTTTCACATTTATAAAAAAAGGTTGGCAAATTTGTATGACAGCTTGGACATTAATTACATACCAATTTGAAACTAATTTAGATTAAATTGTAAATTCAAATTTAACTAAATTATCATTAGATTAATCTAAAACTAAAAAACCAAATAATTGAATTTTGTACAAAAACAGTTGAATTTTCAACAACAACAAAAATGCATTTTTAGCCAAGAATATTAATTTTCGACAAAGAAGTTTTTTTTAAAGGGTCAAAAAAAACTTGTAAGTGAACAATTTGGTTTTGCGAGTTTTTGGCGCTATTTATGATTTTTTTTGCGGTTGTTCTTTTGATATAAATGATTTATAATACAACTTTTCATTGATGATTAGATCTTTATATACATTATTTAAACAATGTATTATTGTTCTTCGCAATTTTTTCGTAGTATAAAATCGCGGTTTCTTCCGAATTATTTCACGTATTATCAACTGTTCAGTTCAAGCGAACCAATAATTAATTAAATTAAAGAAGCATACTTGTTTTGACAAATTAATATTTTTTATAACTATCTTTTTTATTAATAATAGTTAGTTGCGGTGTTTGGACTATAAGTTGAAAATTTTAGAAAAAAAAACCCGCAACTATCTGGCATTACTATAGGAGAAGATAGTTATAACAATAACAATTTGTTGAAAAACATTAGATATGTTGAATTGCATCCTTTTTTACCTTACACTAATTGAAAAGTGGAAAAAAGGTGGCTGGTCACAAAATTTACCGATCTATTACCATGAATTTCTAAAATTTCCTTAAATTATCATATATTTCCATTAGTTACCATAATTTTGAAAATGTATGAAAAGTTTGATGAATTACCATAATTTATAAAATTTATGGAAATTTATCATTATTGTGAAAATTTATGAAATTTGCTGAAATTTATTAAGTTTGTGGAAATTGATTAAGTTTGTGGAAATTTATGAAATTTGTAGAAATTTATGAAATTTACGAAACTTATGGAAATTTATGATAACTTACGGAAAATTATGACGTTATTGCCAAAACAGAAAATTAAAATCCGGCAAAATATACCGGAAGAGAAAATTAAGATCCGACAAGGAATACAGATATATACAGATGACACATCACCTCCACCTGTCATCAAGATCTCCCTCTAATTTTCTGTTGTCCGACATATTTTTGCAAACATCAATTTTTTAATTCGTTGCAATTAATCTAGAATTGTTTTGAATTAATAATAAATCGTTTGGAATTCATAATAAATTCTTTGAATTGAATTTAGTACACGTGAAAATATGCCGGCAAAGAAAATTAAAATCCTGAAAAATATGCCGGAAGAGAAAATTAAAATCCGGCATATTTTGCAAGAACAGAATACTCGACCTATATATAATGCCTAGGGGTTATATATATATATATATATATATATATATTACCGGATTACCGCCGAAAGAATGGTTAGAATCTGTGAATGAGACACTAATACGAAGAGACATAAGAAGCCATAGAAATACAAGAGCCTGCATGAAAAAATGCATGGACGTGAATGAAGCTAGAGTAGTATGCCAGGACAGAAATATGTGGCGACAAATAGTTTATAAACAGAGTGACAATAGAGTGAATGATGCCTGAAACAAAGACCTTGGATACTAATGGGCCCAGGTGGGGAACCATACATAATAATTTTGTGAGGCTCCTCACTTGGGGTGATCGCTAGAGAGATTGATCAGCAACCTGGGTCGGAGCAGTGTTGCGGAGTGAACGTGTAATTTATATAAATAACACGAGAACTCCAGATCAATCTAAAACATCTATACATAACACCTACATACCCACCCACCCTATACCCATATACCGATCAACCTCATACCTATATACCTATTTCACTACTTTCCAACCGAACAAGTCACGCCTACCCCGGAAGGGAAAAGGCTTAATGGTATAATAATAATAATAATAATAATAATAAAAAGAGCCTCGGTGGCTCAGTTGGTTAGACGCTCGGACTTCACCTCAGAGGTCCGGGGTTCGATCCCTGAGCCGGTACCTCTTGAAATTTTTCTATGTACCTTTACCGAGGTTCTGGTGGTTCGGAACCCACCTTAAGCTGTAGGTCCCCCCATCATGCACTTGACTGCAACCCAGTCCGTGAATGATCGGGTAAAAACCAGGCTTTGCCCAATACGTCAAGGCACACGCTCTTATCAGATCACTTGATTGCATTATAATAATGCGTCCGTGACTGATAATACATACCGGGGCAAGCCCGTGCATAATATTCAAACAAACAAAAAATCCAACTCTAACCAACAATGCCTTCGACATATTGGGCTACCTGAGAGAAAAATGAGTTTCCTCATTTTTATAATGTACGTTGCCTGTTACATATACACAAGATCCGAAACAAGTCAAGTTCATGGATACAACACTTTTCTTTCAGTAGGTCTGATCTACAAAATATGAGGCATCTAGCCAAATTTAATAAAAAGGTTTTCAGCTGGGTAATATTTCCAATTCGCACAGGAAATTTTGAAAGACAATTATAATTCTGAATGTGAACATCAGATATTTTTTGGTCATAAGAATTACAATTCTGATTTGAAACAGAGAATTTTGTTAAAGCATAATTATAATTCTGAATTTGAACAGGAATTTGTTTTAAATTCCCTTCTTCTGAATAAAAATAAAAATTATTTTCCAAAAATCCTGTTCCATTAAAAAAAAATTCTCAGTACCAAGTCAAATACTAGTTCTTCACGGAAAATTCCCTGCCCTAAAGTCTACATTATAATCTTTTTACGAAATTCTCTGTTTAAAAGTCAAAAATATAAGTTAGATTAATGGAGATGTTTAAGCGATGTTGTTTGTCTGAGTCATTTAAATTTATGGCAATATAATATATACGGTAGTTTATGACATACTTCAGACCAAAGAAAGGAGATTCGCTGTTAAATCCTTTATTCCATTTTTACAGCTTCATAGGTTTCGTAAACAGATGTTTTCCTCGCCAGGGCGATTAAACAATTTTTTGTTAAATTTCGAAGTTCATCAACATCCTAATTTTTTCATTTAGATTTCTATTTCTCTTCTTCATCACTATATAAATATATGAAATAATTGAGGTTTTAATTAATATCATTTAAGTGAATAAAAAAAAATTTATGGATTTTTTATGGAACAAACTTTTTTTAAATATATATTTTTAATGGAACGAACAGTATTTAAATTTAATAACAATTTTTACAGACAAATATTTGGAACACCCATGGGTTCTCCTATTTCTTCAACATTAGCTGATTCAGTTATGCAAGACTTAGAATCAAATGTCATAAAAAATTTTAATTTTTCTTCACACACATATTCCAGATACGTGGATAATACTTTTATTATATTACCGAAAGATAAACCTCTTTACTTATACTTATTCTAGTAGATATTTAAATTTTCTTTCTATAACCATCCAATACAACACTAAAATTTCTATAGTAAAAAATCTTATAGACACAGCACTAAAATTATCAGATGAATCATTTTACAGTTGAATTATTGAATTTATTTAAAAAACGTTATATTTAAATAATTACACAACAGAATTTGTTCAAACACATATTAATAATAAAATTAAAATAATTACAGATTCTTTATAAAACCAAACTTATATAAATATAGTTAGGAATTTAAATTTTAAACAATAGTATAAATTTCTTATCATGGAAAGTTATCTTTTGAAATTAAAAGAATTTTAAATAATTTTAATATTACAAAAAATTTTAGAATTGACTCTGAACTCGATAAATTTATAAAATTACGAAAAGATTTATTAGATAATTTACAACTCACTGATGTAGTATATAAAATTCAATGTTTGAATTGTGAAAAATGTTATGTGGGTCAAACTAGTAGATTTCTTGCTACAAGAATTAAAGAACATCATGATAATTTTAGACAAAATCCTAAAAACCATAAAGCCATAGCATAACGGATTCGGTTTTAGGACACCGAAGTCCTTCGGCCTGTGTTATTGTTTAAGAACTGTTATTTCGCATTGAAAACTGAGTAAGAAAGTATCATAAAATAATTGGATAAATTGAAAACACTCCGTTTTATGGAGATTTTTGTATTATAGAAAATCGCTTTTTGTCTCCAAGGTTATTAGAGAATGTTTGCACTTGACTTTTCTTTATTGCTTATTAACTTTGGATAGTTTATAAGCTTTTTAAATATTTAAAGAAAAAAGACTATCGATTCGTATTTCAAATAAACACAATTCAATTTTAAATTCATTCTAAATAAATTTTTTTTATTAAAGTCTCTAGAAAATTTTCAATTTGCCTTAGAACTACCCATTGGTCATCAGAAATACGTTTTCTTTGAAGAAACATTGAGTTAAAAAATACTTGGCCGAGATTTTGTAACCAAGATCCAAGTGCATCGATAGCGAAATGAGTTAGAGCACGCGATAGAATACACAAGTTTAGGTAGTATAGGTAGGGTTCGAATCCTCAGCTAGTTAGATTTTTCAAAGCGTTGAAGCGTGCGACTATATGTGTGAGCGACCGTATTGGCGAATTGCGTACTTAGCAACTATAAAAAATGAAGATTACATAACAATAAGTTAGGATATAACTTTTTTTTCGTTCAGAAATCGTACCTAATAAGATCCAATTAGAAAGTTCACATTTACCTAATAGAACACCACATAGAACCAGGAACAAAACCCACTTTCGAAAGTAATAGGACCCGATAGAAGCCACAATCGCTCACAACTCTTGAAAAAAAAAATCGCAGAAAATTCTGGCCAGGTAAACATGAAAGCTTGAGATCTCCCGAATGGAAAGATAT
>CAKNXH010033808.1:0-10699 GCA_932178445.1 Andricus quercusramuli | reverse complement strand
TCCACGCTTTAATAGTTTATTCAATTAAGGATAATTTTAAGATTCAACCGGAGAAACGTGATTACAACTATAATAAAAGCAGCGTACCCGATAGTGGTGCACTCTATCATAATCTTTATTAACCCAAGACCCCTTGTTAAAATGAAAACTAAGCTTTCGTTTACTAAGTTGACATAGATGAATCAACATTAAGTTCATGATTCTGTTAACCTTAAATCCTTATCTGTTGGACTGAATTTTCTTAGAACCACAGTGAAATGTTTACAATCAATCATATTACATGTACGCATCATATGTATGAAAATTGCTCCAATTGCGCACTTAAAAATGTAATTTTATTGGAAAACTGGATGACTGTAGAACATGAATATTTTATTAGTTGTTTTAACTTACAGAGACGAGAAAAAGAAAAATATTTTCTATATATATTTCATTGTAATCTACTTATTTTGTAAGTATAATGTACTGGATTTTTGAAAATAAATAAAAAAAGAAAATGAAAATGAAATTTTTGTCTTGTTTTCTCAGAGTTCCTTGTTCTTATAATAATAAGTGCGAATAGTAGATAAGCAAATGGGTGTAGACCAGTGAGCATCGTTGACTTCATGGACTCGGCATTGGTACCCGCCTGACGGATCATGTTGCATCCAACAGCTACATCAGCATCGAATTTTTTTTCCAATTAGAAGAAAGTTTTTGCTTAAAAATATATGATTTTCAGGTTGTAATCAATAAAAAACATCAATTTTTCAGATTCAACTTGTATTTTAGACAAAAACAGGTGTACATTTTTTCAATTTACATGTATATATAATTTACATTATTTATGCTATAAAGATGATTCATTCCAAATCACTGCAGACCATATCTAGTACATCGGAGTTTATATGCAGTACATATACTAATTTCTATCTCTCTCACTCCTCCACTCATATGTCGCTCATCGCCACACTTGTTTCTACTCATCTATATGAATTAGGATGTCTTTCGTTAATACTTATATACAAGTTTTAATAATCGGTGTACACAATTTGAATTCTTCTTTGAGAATTAAATTCATTAATTGGAAAAAATGAACATTTACACAAGTTTTCTTAGAATCGCTGTACATAATTTCAACTCTCCTTTGAGAATTAAATTCATTTTATCACAAAATGAACATTTACACATGTTTCGGAAATCGCTGTACATATTTTTTTTTCCCCCAACTCTTCTTTGAGAATTGGAATTCATTGATCGAAAAATGAATATTAATCTTTATCCACAACCATTGCCTCCTGCGATTGAGCTTTTATAACCCCATGGAAGTGTGTCGGTTGTACGAGGAAGCAGCATCCTCTTATCATCTCGCCAGCTGAGAGCAATCTTGTTTTGTTCAATCGAGTGAACTTCATGTTTTCGGCTTCGAATCAACCGTTGAGGTCGAATAAGAGTTTCGTAATGTAACAAAGTTCGCTTGTAGTCTTCAAACGTTATTGTCCTTAATGTGGACCCTTTAATACCTTTAGCTCTCTTGTTTCCCTCGTCATTCCCCAAAACTTTATAGGCATACAATTTTGATCTTAGCCCGACAAATTCTGTTACAATTTTTCCACTACATTCGTCTTTCATGAGCCCCAAGACTTTTTTGTTCAATAATTTAATATCATAGATATTATTTGGTGGATAGTCTGAGGTGTCAAATTTGGCCGAATCACTTTTAATATATTCATAAAAGTTTGGAACTGTAGTGTGGTAAATCAAGCTGTCTGTGTCGGTATAGAGTAATTTCGCCTTGTCATTGAAGGTGTACTTCATATAATTGTAATGAAAGTCATAAATCATTATCTTTGATAGGTCGAGAACTGTGAATCCAATATAAATTGGCTTATTGAAAGTAATTTTGGTTTTATTCATTTCAATTATCACCATGTCTTCACCAAAGATAGTGCAGCTATGAAAGTTTGGCTTGGCAATCAGAGCTTTTGCACCCCATCTACCCTCCCACTTTGTTACTAACCTAACATCTTTATGCTTCCTTACGTTCTCCATGGTCTTGCCGAAAACTGAGTTATTCATCAGTTTAAAAAAATTTTTTTCAAACTCATTTTTTGCCTGCTTTCTCAACTCTGTATTCAAATCAATATAGTCTTTTAGCCAAGGTTTTTGCTCGAATTGTAAAACTCGGTGAACTTTAACGAGTTTCATTCCCAACTTTAAATACTGTTTCAGATTTTGATAATGGAGAACGTATTTTGTCTTTGATTTCAAATTGGTTATTAGTTTAGGAATTTTAGATGTGGGCAGAGGAGGTACAAAATGCTCTGGACATAATGGCAGGTCCTTATGCAGATCATGGAGTTCTTCAGGATATTCCAAATCTACTTCGAGAATATAGCCTATTTCTGAATCATCAGGAATATTGAAAAAATTTGGATCGTTTTCAAAATTTGTAAACCATTTGAAATCACGATAGGGCAAATTTTGACTCATTGCTTGTCCGTACTGATTGTTTATATCAAAATACATTATGTAAGATTCGGGTTCCAATGGATTAAAATTCAAGCCCATGAATCTATTATTTGCCTTCGCATACCTATTGGAGCACTGAGACACACCACCTCTGATTGCACTTTCAATCAGTAATAACATTTCTACATCTGTCAATAGGTCGAGTTCAATCCCAGTATACTTTAGCATAGCATCGAAGGAAAGTCCAGGTGCTGTAAAGTAGTGCAGTGGGTCTAAATTATAAGTTTCAATACAACGACATCTAAAACTTTCGAAAATGTCTGCCAAAAGAAAAACATCATTTTTCAAGTACAAGTCTGAATATTCACCTAAAGTTTTTAAATTAAATTCATCCCAAACCTTGCAAGCATGACTATAATCCTCATCCGAAATACCCTCATCGTTTAATTTTGAATAAAATTCCTCTTTTGCAGGTAGACGATCTTCATCTAATTTCTGCCAGTTATCAACATAATCGTACGGAAATACACCTTTTCTCGTTAGTAATGCAAATTCCCCATCAGTTTTACAATATTTTCTTGTGATCAATTTTTCGTCATTGCTCAGGTTTGAAGCTAATTTTGATAAGCTACTTGGCATGAAGCGAAAAGAGTCAATAAATCTCAGTTTTACGTTTGTATTTTGCACACTCTTGGTAAAGGATATATATTTTTCCTTATTGATGGGTAATAATGAGATACCACCATCGAAGCTTGTGGCCAATTCTTTTATGAAAAAATGAGCGTCATAACCGGATAAATTGTGAAATACTATAGGAATTGTATGTGAGTCTTGGTAGTTTACGTTACACCTGTCGTGAGCAGGGCCACGGTATTTCCCCGTAAAATGACAGTGATCTCGATGTTTCACATCATCTTTGGCAAAATCTTGCTCACAAATATGACAAACTTTGGCATTTTTAAAATCATACTCTTGCTTTGCAGTTAAGGGTCCCATTGACACAGGATTCTTTAGGCAAGAATCTACTTTTTCAGCTAAGTCTTTCAACTCCTTGACGAACCACGTGATGCAGTCTTTTTCACGATAAACTTGTGGCTCAGATTGTGAATCGTCAAAACTGCATTTTGTGTAGTAAGCCACACTTGTAGGTATATGTTTTTGATATGCATTTCCTTGAATATTGGTAACTGGCTCTAACAAACACTCTATATCAGCGTATACTGCAAATTGAACTCTCTCTTTATATTTATGATTTTTAAACTTTAAAATGTTATCTTTTTCCGTGGGAAGTACTAGTGTGCAATTATTCAGGCTTTCACAAGCAACTTTATGTTTCTCCAGAGATTTCTCGAATTTAAAATGGCTCAAACACCTGTCGCAAAAGTAAGTGCTATGGTCAGATTTTGTTATTTGTGCCTTTACTAGTCGAGATAGATTTTTAATCAGACAAAAATGATGCACTTCGGTATCTGAATCAAATTCAGTATTTTCAATCATGAGAAGGTGAATAACTGGTTTCTCGGATTTCTCATGGCTTAGAAAAAATGGAACAATTTCCTCCTTCTTGCTATATTCATCAAACTCTAGACCATAGACATTTATACCGAGGCCATTCATTTTTTCAAATTTCGGAATATCCTCAAGAGTAATTGGAAACTCGATATCATTATATTTTAGTTCTGAACCATTAATCTGAGGATAAGAACTAGTTCGATCAGAATGAATTGTGGCAGGATAAAGAGCTGCCATTACTGACCAGAGAAAACAATATGAATCTTTATTTCTTATATTGATCACAGCTTTTTTTCTCTGAATAAAATCGGGTAATTCAACGAAAGTTGAAGACCCAACCTGAAAAGGGGCGTATCTATTGATATTTACCCTTAAGTTCACAATTTCTATCAAAGTCCAACCCGAATCTGTCGTTTTCAGTTTGTCAATTTTAGCTTGAACCTGTTCTCTCACATTTTCCTCAAACCATCCACCAACATTTTCCGTTGTTAGAATAGGGTAATTCTGAGTTGAAACACTTTTTTCGCCTATTTTTTCTTCACCAGCCACTATTGCCTTGAAAATCCCAGTGAAATCAATATAAACTTTGATATTGCCCAAACTATTCAAAGTATTTTTAATTCGTGGAATGAACATTCGTTTGCAGTCATCTAAAAATGCATTTAAATCCTTATGGATTAAATTGGATATCACTCCCGTTCTTATTCGCGATTTAAACGCACTCTCCACATCATCCCAAATTACTCTCTCTCGCAGTTTCATCGAAGCTTCACTCATGCCAGCTCCGGTTTTCACCAACTTCTTAAATCTTCTACTAGCTGTCTTCAGACTAGCGATTAATGCCATAATCGCCCGTTTTTGACCCAGAGATGTATTTTTGTTCTTCCTCAGCACTTTGTTCAGTATTCTTATGTTCCTCGTTCCTTCCCTCGTCCACCATCTAATTTCATCATCTGATGGAGGTTGCTTCTCCAGTATTAGTTGATACCCCGCCTTCATGGTTTGTAGGAATTTTTTATATTCTTTGACATCCATTTTGCAAGTTATAGTCAGATCAGCAGAGGCTTATGAAAAAAAAAACACTTCGTAGATTTTCAAAGCTCACTACTGCAAAATCAGTTTTTTGGGGAAGCACAGAAAAATTCTGCTTCTAAATAGTCCTCAACACATACACTGTTTTATTCGATAAGCATACACACTTGACAGGTGCTGGTGTTGCACTGACAAAATAAAGAGAAGAGCGCTCCCATATATAGTCTCAGAATTGATGAAAGATGGCAGCACCGTAGGTAGTCTCAAAATTGATGAAAGATGGCAGCACTGTAGGTAGTCTTAAAATTGATGAAAGATGGCAGCACTGTTGGTAGTCTCAAAATTGATTAAAGATGGCAGCACTGTAGGTAGTCTCAAAATTGATGAGATCTGTCAACACTGTAGATAGTGTCAAAATTGATGAAATATGGCAACCCTGTAGATAAGGATTCCAGGAACTATGATGACGTCATCAGAATTGAATTTCCAAATCCAATTTCAAATTAAACTGAAAAATCAGCAGACACTTATGAAAAACACTTTGCAGATTTCAAGTTCACTAGTGCACGTTTGTTATTAGTTCTTTTTCCGGAATCACAGAGAAAATTTGCTTGTAAATAGGTATTGAACACACTTTTTCTTGCTATTCAACAAGCACTCTTGACTGGTGTCAGTATTGTACTGGTAAAATGAAGGAGAGAGCGCACCCTTATATAGCATAAATGTTGCATCATAGGGTAACCCCCAGTATATAAGGATTCCTGGAATTTTGTTTACCAGGAATTGTTTAATATTATATGAAATTTGGTACCCCCTGACGCATGATGTCGGCAAAACTCAAAGGGGATTTCAATTAAATTAAAATATTTTATCTAGAAGGAAGCAATAAATCAAATTTATATTGTCAAAACAGGATGTGACTGTAGATAAGGATTCCTGGAAATAGGATGACGTCATCAGAATGGAATTTTGTTTACCAGAAATTGTTTAATATTATATGAAATGTGAGACGTCTGACTCATGATGTCGGCAAATGTCAAAGGGTGATTTTAATTAAATATTTATTTCGGCTGGCAATATTATGCTATGGCGCATCAGGAATGTTCATGCACTCGTCTGCTGAAACCTGTTTAAACTTGCAAAATATAACCTTGAAAGTATTTACGCCCTAAAAATAATCATATCACATACGCACCCCGACTTCAAAGGCACCGACTATTTTTTCTCAGAATTATCTGTACAATAACAAGCAATTATATACGGGGGTTGAAATGCAACACCACCGTCTACGTCATCACCTTATCTCCCGAGCGCCGGCTCACGAGGGATGATGACTCATCTTCTAGCACTCTTAACTTCCCTCACACAGGCACACACACACACACTCGAACACTATATAAATTATATTATTTTGGGCGAAAAACTTCAATTCCGGGGATAGCAGATATTAAGAACTTAATATTGTGACGTCAGATATCCCATTCCATACTTTTAGTTAAAAAAGTTCCATTCCCCGGATTCAAGTATTGATTTCCAATTCAAGTATTGATTTTCAATATCGATATTGGATACTTCAACACTGTGGTTCGCAAGTCAGCACAAGGAGCGAAACCAATCTCACAGCATTCTACAGTCTAGCCGCAAGTTGCTAATCGTACGGAAAAAAGTGGTCCAGAACTGCCCCTACCTATCTACTCTACACTCTGACGCCTACCAGGTAAAAATTCATTGTAAGCTATTCTAAGCTTAAAGCCTGGTTTAACATATATTTCGTATTTTCCCGTGACAGGGACCGTCGTCGTTGAACATCGATCGGAGAATCAAGTCGAATCGAGCGTGACACTAGAGAGCGAAGAAATGACCCCTGACACATTGGCTGGGAGCGAGTGGGTGTGTAGTCTGCACAAGAAAGGGGATTTCGCAAAGGGGGAACAAGAAGAATAGTTCATGCTTTACAGGGTGACTGAAACGCCGTTGAGCCAGACACGGAAGGATGTTACAACACATATATATTTGAAAATCTATTAACAAGTAACCGCGATTGAAGGCATTTTATCTTGTTTTAAAATTCAACAATATCCATTGTCGATCAGCGTCTAGCGAGTACCCAACTATTCTTGACTAATTATTTATTCTGATTAGAGCCCAACTTGTGTAAATTCTTCTCCTTACCACTCATTTCTCCTCCCATCCATTCTGTCATCGTTTTCCTCTCTCTGTTTCCCCCTTCTCACCTCTATCATCTGTTTCTATCTCCTCTTCCTAACCATCATCTCTTGTACACCTCATCACCACCTTCCCCACTTTGACCCCTTCCTATCCTTCCCCAACCCTCCTCCACAGCTTTCCCCTCACCATACGTAGCCCCTCAATCTTCCTTCTACTTTCCCCCGAACCATTCCCCTCACTATTTTCTCCCTATGATTCATCCTTCCATTCTTTACATCCATCACCATCTCTTCTCCTTTTTTACGTCGCAATCACCATCCCCTTCGTCGAATACCAACAGCACAGTGGCCTTAAAAATTGGCTCTAAAACATCTTCCATCCCTTCCTCATACATTCTTCCACCCTTTCTTTGAACCCTACAACCCTTTTCCTTCATTAAACATCACCTGTGTTGCACTATCCCTCCCCTACAACCTCAAGCGTCCTCTCACGCTATTCTCCCTTCTCCTTTCTCCCGATCAATTTCATTACCCTTTTCCGACCTCTTGCAATCTCCATTCTTCTATAATCCCTTTCACAACCTTGGCCTATCATCCTTCCCTTCTCTTAATCTGTTCCTTTGTCCTCCCACCCCCATTAATTTTCTCCTATTTCTCCTATCCACCCTATTCAACATTTTCCTCATATGCCTCGTCTTCCGTAATCCCCTTTCTTTCCCATAACAATCACCCGCTCTACTACCCCCTCCCATTCCCCCAGAAATCTCAAGCGTCCTTCCACTCTACATTCTCTCTTCTCCTTTCCACCGATCCATTTCCATTACCCACCCCCTTCCTCCCATCAGGGATCACATTGGTTCAGGAATTCAATTGTTGGCAAAATAGGGGAATTCTTTTTAGACAAAAAAGACATTTTATAAATAAACAAATACTAGCCCCAAATGTGAATTTTTGTTTCGATTAATAATTTCTTTATTCAAACTCATCACCTGAGTATTAATTTGCCAAAGCAGTAATATGCGCCTTTTCAGCTTCATTGTCAGAAGGTTGGGTGTTCGATTCTCGCTGCTTACACTTTCTTTTATTTATTTTTTTTTTCTAAGTCTCGTCCTGAAGCCAACTTTTTGGGACGAATAGGCGCAGCCTTCTTTTAAATTTTTTATTTATTACGATGTTTATCAATATAATTTTGTATTTATTACAATGTTTATAAATATAATTTTCTTCAATAATCTTCTAAAATTATGGAAATAATATTTTTGTAATGCCCTCTTCACGGAAAAACTGTCCTCTTTGTAACTTTATCACATTTTTCGGAAACAAATTTATTTTCTATAAACGTTATTAATTTTTAAAATAATTTTGATCAATTATATTTAAAATTATATGTAGTTTTTCCGTGAAGAAAGGCATTACAAATTATTATGAGTATAATTTTCAAAGATTATTGAAGACAAATATATTTATAAACATTTAAATAAAGAGGTAAAAAGTGCAGGCAGCGAGAATCGAAGATGCAACCTTCCGAGTACGAACCGAAGCGCTACTGCTGAGCTACCGGCCGTTCGGAAGTATTTCTCCTCAAACTCTATTATGGTCTTTAACGAATATTTTAAAGTAGATTTTCTCGAAAACGGCGAAAAAGCGCACATTTTTGATGTGGAAAATTATTACTCAGGTTATGAGTTTTTATTACAAAAAATATGAACCGAAACTAGAGTTCAAAATTAGCGGTTTACTGTTGAAAGTGTGATTTTTTTCTCCCTTTCGCAAAACTGTTGATTCAATCATGTCAGATTTTGATTTTTATATTTTTTGTTTTCGACAACTGTGGACAATTCGTCTTGTTTTTCTTTCTATCGAAATTTTTCGAAGCCACTTTAGTTTTTTTTTTGTTTTATTTAAGTTCAACGATAAACATTTTTTTTAATTTTTAAATTCGGAGCTACTGTATAAAGTTTCCTATATTATAATCTATATTTAATTATAATTTCCGTAAATATACTTTGACCTCAAATTTATCCAAAGAATGGAATTCATGGGCTTGAAGGAAGAGAATTGAGATAATTACCTAATTGGCCATTAATTAATTTCACCCTCAAAAGAGCGTAAAAAATTCGCATTAGTCAACGGACTTCCAATTACGCAGTCGATGGAAAGGTTAAAAAAAATGGAAATATTTGACGGCCGGAAGAGACTCAATTGATAAGATCGTATTTTAATAAATCTTATTTCCTGCACCAGTGAGCGTTCACAGGACCTGGTATTTCGTCCGCTTTAATTTCAATATCGATGTGAAAGAGCCTGGCTTTCAGATTTGAAATTGGACATGCTATCGAGTTTTTACTTCAATATTGATACTAAACGCAATAAAAATCTGAATTCACCTTTATTGCATTCATTTCCCCTTAATCAAATTTCCCTTCAATTTGTCTGAGTCAATATTAAACAAGCAATAACCATTTTATTAAACAAATATCGATGAGTTTTATACTCCTGTCTAAAATTATTGCTCTCCGGACTCGGTGTACCTTTTCCGAGAGCTAAAGTGAATAAAAGAGTGAATATACTTTTCTTGATAAAAAGCGAAGGAAATGTAATTTTTCTCAATAAAAGCGCATCTTGGGCTGTTACTATTTTCCTCGGAAAGTTGAAAGAGAAAATAAAAGGAAGGATTTTTCTCGGTATACGAAAAACTTTGCTATCTGATCTGATAGTCGGAAAATCCTTGGGAAAACCACAATGCTGTGGAAACGAAACGAAACAGAGATCTTTCTTTGTCAGTGGGTCACCATGTCGGATTTCTCGAGCGACGAATGTAAACTTTTATCTTCGCGTGATGTACGAACGAACTTCCCTTTACTCCCCGGCTGAGCAATGTTTGTTTCGCAAATAAAAGCGTTTGATATATAAGAAGGTACCGTCGAGCACAGCGAAAACGTCGCACGTGACTTATCGACCCACGTTTCTTGAAAAGAACGAACTTCCTATAACTACTGTAGAAACTAGACGAAAGAGCGATTAAAAGTAACTTGGAATCACGTACGGCTTTTTAATTAGTCGTGTTCAAATTGCAAGTAACATTCTTTAAATATATACCGTAATACGGGGAAAGCGTGACACACGAAATCTTGAATTTCATGACAATTCGACACCTCCATTCCATTCCGCTCCACGTCGCCTTTGGGCGGTATACCGCGGCTACGTCGCGTTTAGGCGGTGTACAGCTCTCTGTCCTGTTCGATCGCTGTATAGCTCCAGGTCCTATGATTATAATATTATACACAGGACGTGGTGCTGTAAACCGCTTAAAGGTGTTCGCACAAGAAATTCCGTTGCAGTGCGCTGGAGACGTCTCACGGACGTGCCATCCGCGCTCGGACTCATAACGCCAACCAATCGCGTGCAACCTGTCGTGCTGCTGCGGGCCGAGCGGTGACGTACACAAGTATATCGCTACTTAAGGTGTTCGCACAAGAAAATCCGTTGCAGTGCGCTGGAGACGTCTCACGGACGTGCCGTCCGCGCACGAACAC
>CAKNXH010033781.1:0-18838 GCA_932178445.1 Andricus quercusramuli | reverse complement strand
ATTTAAAGTGTTATTCTTTGGTCTATAAATGATCAAAATCCCTATTTGTTTATCGCAGGCTTCACAGTCTTGTTCCTATACTCCTCTTTTTCACGGCTTAATAGAAATCAATGAGAAAATCCTAATTATTATTGCTTGAAAGTTCATTGTTTTCAGTAGAAAAGTCTACTAATAAATTTTTGGTTATGAATTCTCATATCCTTTCTTGGTATGAAAGTGAATTATTTTGTCAAAAATTCACCAATTTTGTTCGAAAGTTACACTTCCTGGTTAAAAATTCAACGGTTTTGTTGAAACTTCTTCTTTTTGGCTTAAAAATTCAAAAATTCAATTGCCGTTTCTTTCTTCCTTGACTTATAAATATGTTTTGGTTGAAAATTCAATTATTCTGTTGCATTCATCTTTTTGGTTTGAAAATTCATCTCTTTCTGTAAAAAGTTAATCTTTTTTGGTTGAAAACGCAAGTGTCTGATTAACATTTAATTTGTTTCGATTGAAAATTAACTTTTTTGTTAAAAATTTCATTGTTTTGTAGAAAATTCGTATTTTTGGCTTAAAAAGTCAATAATTCAGTAGAAAATTTAACTATTTGGTTAGAAAGTTATGTATTTTATTGAAAATTCGTCTTTTTTGATAGAAAATCAATTTTTGGGTTGGAATTCAACTGTTTTGTAGAAAATTCACCATTTTGGCTTGAAAATTCAACAATTTTGTATTTTTTGAAAATTCTTTTTGGTTTGTAAAATCCAACTGTTGTTTATTTTAAATTGAAACTGGTTTTATGGAGTATCAACTATTACATGTTTCGTTGAAAATTCATCTTTTTAGGTTGAAAATTCAACTGCTTGGATGAAAGTTGAACTACTTTCTTACAAGCTTATTTTTTGTCTTTGAAATTCATAATTTTAGTTGGAAATTCGTATTTTCAAATTGAAAAGTAATTTTTCTAACGGAAAATTCAATTGTGTTGTAGAAAATTCGTTTTTCTTCATTCAAAAATAATTCTCTTAAATGAAAATTTAACTATAACATTTTTAGTTAAAATTGATCTTTTCAGTATAAAAATGCAATTATTTAGTTGAAAATTTTTGAAAGGAAACAAATATAAACGAAAAATTTGGACTAACATCACATTCTATGTTCAAACTATTTACTTGAAAATGTATGGGATTTTTTGGAAAATTGGTCTTTTCAATATAAAATAAGTTTTTATGGTTGCGAATTCAACTATTTGCTTACAAATTTATGTATTTTGTTGAAAATTTGTCTTTTCTGGTTGAAAATTATTCGCCTTTGTTGAAAATTCAACTATTTGCTTGAAAATGTATGTATTCTCTTAGGAATTCATATTCTTAAAATAAATCATTATTCAATAAATATATGCATTATTGTTCTATTTCCCACCTTGAATTACAAATTGCGTAACTTATGATATGGATGTTTGTTAAATTGCATTAATCATTACCTCACTAAGTGAAAAGTGGACAAAAAGTTCAGAAAAACCCACAACTTTTCAGCACTTAACTGAGATAAGATGATTATAAACAATAATAAATTGTTTGAACAAATATAATTGCCAACTTGCGTTATTTATTACTTCACTACATAATGAGTGGTCAAAAGTTAAACATTTCAGAAAAAATACAAGTTTCTAGCATTATTCCAATTGAATATTATTAAAAATAATAATAATAAATTCTTCATAAAATTCATTTTATGAACTTAAATTCATTATTTATATCACTCTAATTGAAAATTGGACAAGAAGTGTTAAATTGAAGAAAAAAAACGGCAATTGAATATTGAACGAAAAGTGGAATTTTTTTGAAAAAAACGCGACTTTCTAACTCTATTCTAAGAGCAAATTGCTAAAAACAATAATAAATTATTCAAACAATTTATGTCAATATCTAATTATCAGTATCAAGTAGTATTTTATGTATTAGAAACAATTTACATAAAAGAAAACAGCAAAAAATCATAATTAGCGCCAAAAACTAGCGAACCCCATTTTTCACTTATGGGGTTTATTTATGGCCCTATAAAACATACTCATGGGGTGATATTTATAAAATAATATTTTATTCATATTATATGGATGATTGTGAAGATAAATGTTGAGTTTCAACTCGATTCAGCTGACATTGACGATTCTGAATAAAATGTACAAAAACGCCCTTTTTCGTGTTAAACTTAATGGGGCTTGCGCCACCTCTAAATATGAAAAAAATGGATTTATTTTTGTGTGGATTCGAATAAATTTCCTGGCGATATGCATAAAAATTCAATTAAAAAATTTTTGGTTCACCCTACTCTACATGCCAAAGTTGGGATCACTGTGCAAAGACATCAGGCAAAAAGCTATACGAATACAATTGTACGAATTGGAAGGAATTGGGGAATATAATATTTCAGAATATTTGTGAATATTTATGAATACTTCGGAATATGTAGGAATATGAGGGAATATTTGGGAATATAAAGAAGATCAAGAATACTGGGGAATATAAAGAATATCAAGATTATCAAGAATATCTGGAGATATTGAAAGAATAAATGGGAATATTTCGTGAGTGTACCAGGAATTTCGGAGTGGTCGACCCCTCGGCTGTTACTTTTTGGTACAGCGTCACACTTCGATGAGATACAAAAATTAAAAGTATATCTTTCCTCCAAGCAACTAAATTAGTCAATATTGATTGACAGGTTAAGTTATTTGAATGCTATAGAATTCTTTTAAATTCTGTAAAATTATCTTCAATTCTGTAGCGAATTCTACAGAATTAAAGAGAATTTCACAGAATTCCAACACCTCAACCCGTCGAGCAATGTTGACCATTTTAGTTACTTGGGGAAAGACAAGTTATTAATGTTTATATCTCATCGAAGTGTAAAGGTGCACCAGAAAATCACAGCCTCTGGAAAGGCAAATAGAGGGAAAATTATACGGACTGAACTTGTTTACGCACACACTGTCGTCGAGGAAATACGGACCGTCAACCATCTAATGCTCGTCTCTCATTGGTTAATTCTTAATTGTTAATTACTCGGTAATCATTAGCTTCACAAAATTATTAATGTACTAGTACAAGGTCTCAAATGCGAAGCAAGGAGCCTAACGGCCAAAAAATCGATTTTTAGTTTTTTTGACACTAATCATTAGTTTTTGATATGCTCTTTTATTTGCAAAAATCTAAAATTTTTAAAGTCAATTAATTTTTGGTTATTAGGGCCTCTGGAAATCATTGGTAAATCAGACTTCATAAAATTAGGCCATAGAAAGCAGCCATTTTTTCTACTTTTTTATATACATAATCTGAAGAGTAGTAAGACTCCTGGTAAAGTCCGTTGTTTTGAAAAAAATTTTTTTGTTATATAGTGATCGAAGGAAACAAATGCGCCCCATATAAACGCGGAGATGCGCACTATAGCCAAGATGAAGTCATTCAGGCGTAAACACACCATATACTGGAGGCAGGGGTAGTGCTGTATTCCGTTCTTATGTCTGTCCGATTTTTATACAGAATGTTACATGAAACGTCTTGATTACGATAAAGTACCGATTTTATATACCAGATTTTGAAACCCTACAGCTACTTCCTCCACTAGCTAGATCAAGAGGACAGAGTTCAATTTGTCCGCAATCACAGGCACAACGTTTCTCACTTTATCCCTCGTCTGCAATCTTTTCTCGGATTTATACGATGGTACCCTCACTGATGTTGCTGTCAAGGAGTTACTTCTCGATGAGATAAAGCAGCTTCTCATCACAGCTTGTGATGATCACGTGCGGCAGCCCTCGATTTCCAGCATTTCAGAGAAAACACCCAACGCTTTGACATACCCTATTCCGTAACCCGTGATCGACTTAGTTCCTCCAGTCCCGTACACGTAGTGTAATCATTTCACATCTTCTTCGCGGAGAGCCACTACACCACTTCTTAAGTTGACATAACTTTATAGGTTATACCCACTCAAATTCGAGTTGTTGCAGTATTTCGAATCTCTGCAAAAATTCATTTTTAAATGTCTCACCACATACACTACGTTATTATCACTTGCACTGGCACTCTCATTCGACGAAACACGGGCACTGCTCGCTTTTTCGCGAGTTTTGCTACAATCGTGCGCAAAATTTCCGATTTGTCCGTAAGCGAAACACCGAACTTCACCAGGCGCGCTGTCCTTAGGATTTCCGCCATGTTTGCGGGACTCATTTCTTTCGCTCGCGTTTCCTCGGATATGAATACCACCTGCTTCTAAATTTGGCATAAGCTCGTGCGGCTCCTCTTACCGATCTCAGGGACCGGAAAAATCGAGATGCTAGGAGCAAAGTTGAAGCATTCTTTTAGCTGGGAAAATTCTCCAAAATTTTTACCGAGCCTCGCCAATCTCGCTGATTATCGCGTTTCAGGCTGTCTCTTCACCGAAGAAACACGCGGACCAACTTCGCCAGGACATAGTGCCTGAACGCCAGGTCATCTCAGTCATATCTTAACCCTCATTTCTATACTTTTTTGAGTTAGGCGACCGTACTTATGTCCTGTCTCACTGAATCAAATTCAGGGCAAACAGGAATGACACCACATGGCTTTGCAGTGTCGTCACACCGTATCCAAATCCCGAATGCGTACTTCGTCACCGAACCGATGCCAAACGTACACGGAGAAAAATAGTTCGAGAAACTTTGCCAAACTCAGTTGGGTAAAGTTGGAACATATGGACACTTTGATAAAGTTTCATTTCTAGTTTGGTAAAACGAAATACGGTAATACTTCTTTGAAAAACATGAAAGCGTGACAAACTTACACGAATATCTTCTGAACTGTACTTCAATTAATACTGTACTTGGTAGTTGAGATTTTAATGCACATAATTGTAAAATATATGAAACTTTAGATAAAGATTACTGAACAATTGGGTAAAACGTGGTAGAGGGCTTGGTAGAAAATATAAGTGGGTTTACAGAAAAGGCATGAAGGAATCACTGACGCTCGAGAAACTTTAACTGGAAGTTTGGTAAACCGTAACCTTCTGTGAATCAAAAAAAAAAAAACTTATACACAGTCAACAGCATACACTTACATACACATTAGTCAGTCACAGCCAATCATTGCCGTGACTAAAGTTTTCGTAAAAAGATTTATATTATAATATCTATATTTTTTGGAATATGTATTTTGTAATTGCCCCTTTGAGTCTGAGTCATTTCCCACTTTTTCTTTGAATAATAACTTGATTCTAATATTATCTGAGTAAGACATTGAAATTATATCAAAGCACAATTTAATAAAGCTTCCAAATTTTGGACGAATTCCCTTAGAAATAATAAATCAAAAAGTATGTAAAATATCTTGTTACGCACCTATTCGAAGCTAAAAATTTAAAATGAAAAATTGTCAAATAATATTTACACCATGTTGTAAATATTTGAAATTTACAGATGTAACTTATATTAACTTGGAAAAGATAAAAATTGAAAATATAGTTAAATATTTTTGAGTTGAGGATTTTCAAAGTCAATTTAAAGTCTGTCCCACAAGTTTTTTGTGTAAAATTCATATCCATCACAAATACGTTCCTTGATATTTCATTTTTATATTTTCATGCCCTCTAGGGTTATGCTGAATTAAAAAAATATATTTTAGGCGGTTTGAAAATTTTGTTGTTCTCGAAAATTGTATTGTCTAAAATTGTTAACTTCACGGCAATCACTCATAAAATATGTCAATATAAAAAATAAAAGAACTTGACACAAGATGTGATTTACTTAACTTTTTCTCTCTTTGACCACTTTTAAAATTGATGCTCTTCAGTTCTTCATTTCTGTTATTTGACTTTTCATTACTTGAAGTTTTCTTGTATCTTTTTGAAAATTAGATCTACAAATGAAGGGTGTGGCGGCAAAAGCATGTAAATCCGTCGGGATAAATTTTTCAGGAGCGAGAAACAAAACCCTCTCCAAAATCGAATGATAAAAAAAATTAGAAATTCCATTTGAGATTTGATGCTGCTCTAGAGATATCAATACACAAATTTTCAAAAAAGTTAATATTTTCCGAGAGAGAGCTCGTCAAAAATAGAGTGCTGTCGAAACCGTTCTAGTCTATGGATTTTTGTTTTTTATGTCCTAAAATTCCAGTAGACATGAAACATATGCCTGGAAGATTATAGACGCTTGGCGAGACAAATAGAAGGCTGAAAAATTATAAATTAAATAGAAAAAATCGTTTCTCTAAAAAATGGATTTTACATTATCACAGCGTTACTTGTATACAAAATATTTAGTTTAGTATTCTTTTGTAAGTATTTAATACAATAAGAGGATGTAATCATATACAAAGATTTAAATTCTCGTATGATTGATCACTGATTATCGAAATAAAACCCCACTATCGGTTCGAATTTGGATATGAAGGGTAGAAAGGATTTTTTTGGGGCATCATTTTCCAAAATTCCCTCTAAAAAAAGAACAGCTAGATGGGTCAAGCGCCAATGTGTACTTGATCCCGATCGGTCGTAGCGGCTGCGCAGTATCGAGAAATCACGATCGTAGCAGACGAACGGACACATGTGTTTGGTTTATGTTTTTGTGTTCACAGTCCCGGAAGCTTTTCTAGCCTCAAAGTAAAAATTCAAATTTCATTCTTCTCGACACTGGCTAATTATTTTTAATTACTATTAGGTCGCTTCCGTTCGGCACTAAATAACCTAAAACCCAATTCCTCATTTTTTGGGAATATGCAAAATTATTACTGCTATCGTCATTTGAAGTTGAAATGTCAGTTTGACGCAATTTCGAAGTCATAATTGGATTTTCAAATTTCGCGAAACTGCGTGATTTTTGTAAAACAAACTTTTTGGAAATCAATTCGTCCATTCAATAGCTAGAATTCAAATTTTTAGTTTTTTCTTGAACTGCAAATTGACTCCACAATTAATGTTGAAAGATTTTAAAAGTCGATACGGAACCAAAATCTAACCTCGAAACGTGACCGGTTTCATTCATTTACTCGAAACCGGATAGCTTTTTGTGAGCAAACTTTTTTTAGTATGATAGAGCATGAAAGTATCTCGAAAGTGCTTTCTTATTTTTTTCTTAAAAAAGGTCCCGCTGAATTTACAACATGTTTTTAGTCTCTCCTGAAAAAAAGTGAAAAATGGCGCTTGACTCCTTTTGCATTTCTACCCTTCATATATCCTTTCACCACAATGTCAGGTAGAATTTTAGAGAATTTTCAAGTCAATAAAACGTGTTTTCAAAAAAATTGCACTTACATGGTTATGACATGTAGTTATTTGCATAACTATTTCTGTTTTTGCATCTGCTTTAGGCAAAATACGTCATTTTCATTCCATTTTAATTTACAAAAGCTCATTTCTTTCCCTCAAACTTTCTTTACAATTATATTCGTCTTGTTTCTATGGAAATTATTTTATTTAAAAATAATACATACAGTCATTTGCATTTAGTCATGTTTCAAATAAAACAATTTACTATATGATATTTAATAAAAACGTGATGAATATAATTGTAAACGACCTTTCAAGGAGTAGAATGAGCTTCTGGAAATTTTAATTGAATGAAAAACATATAATTTACCTAAAGCGAATTGTGATTTTCGAATATTCATTACTTTTAAGCAATTAGCTTAAGAATTTCAAATTGTCTAATAAATTATTGAAAATATTACATATATTAGTTATATATTACATATATTATATCTATATTACACACATATATTAGTTCTTTTCGCTGGATAAAAAAATATTATAAAATCAGAACATTTCGAAGAAGACTTGAAATTCATTCAAAATTTTAGGATGTGTAATTTTTTTTTCAAATTGGAAATTAGCATTTTTAAACAACAAGCATCAAGATTTCCGATTTTTAACTATTTTAAGTTAGGTTAACGTTTTATACCAAAAATGGTTATTATAAAACAAAAATCACTATAGTTGAATAGGATAGCGAATTTTTGAACAGTTTCAAGCAATATTAACGTTTTTCACAAAAAATCGGTCATCTTTCCGAAAAGTCATTGGATTTTGAAAAATATTTACAATTCTCAATAATTTTCTGTTATTTTATGTTTGTGTTTTTCATTGGGAATTATTAGTATTTTTGATAAGAAGTTATTCGATTTCAAAGAATATCTACCACTTTTCAACAATTATAGCTTATGTTGACGTGTTTCATCTGAAATCGGTATTTTTCACAAGTCATTCAATTTAAAACCAATGACTTATTTCTTTAAAATAAATTATATTTCAAACATTTCCAAGAAGATTTTGAACTTTTTAACCATTTCAGGTTATGTTGGTGTTCTACGCTAAAAATCGTTTTTTTTTAGTGAAAAATCGGTATTTTTAATAAAAAATGGGTATTCTTAATAAAAAATCATTAGATTTTTGAACGTTTCGGTACATAATGGTGGTCCTTATAAGTAAATTTGATTAAATCTGCAAAAATTACATAATTTCTTGTAGGTACGCAATGCACAACTGAAAGACTTACTCTTTGGTTGACACTACAATTGACAAATTATATGAAATGTTATAATAATTAATCAAATTATATACACATTCCTGTAAAACCAAAATTTTTTCAATTACACTGAGTAAAACTACAAAATTATTTTAAACATTTTTTTTCAAATAATTATTCATACATTCTTTAAAGATTTTTACTATGTTGACAAAAACCTTTATTAAACTGTATGGTAAAAAATAGTTTAAAAAATATCAAAAGCTATTTTAGCTAAAGAATTCTTAAAATAAAACTATATAGCGACGTAAATTTGATGAAAAATTTTGATTCAGTTTTTAAAATTTGAAACTGAAATTTCTGTTATCATTACAAAAATTTGCAAAATCACCCTATAGTAAGAGTTGTGGTGAACAGATTTTTTTTCGGAATCTCATTTATTGACACAATAATCAAAAACAAAATTCAATAAAATCTACGTTCATATTTAGTTCAAATTTTAACGGAGTATTAATTTTTTCAACCTTCTAGTATTGATATTTTTTAAAATTGTTATCATGCAACGACAAAAATATATACTTTCTTTTTTTCGTGATAACGCGAATTTCAATTTTGATTCTCTCGGAATAGGATTATTTTTAATGACTGATGATTTTTAACGTCATTTTTGCAATAAGGAAATCTAAATGTACGAACTGTGTTAAAGAGCCCTCCCAAATAGCCATACACCCCTGAGGGCCAGGTGACTGAGCGGGAGGCTTAATTACATTACTGTAAGAATGAAAAAGAATAATACCGAGATCCTCGAGTCGTGCAGTGGTAATTAATTTTGTATTATTTAAACTGGTAACCTTTACCTGGACATGTCCGTTCGTATGCATCCGAATACACATGTTCGCAATATAAAGTTAAAAACAATTAAAATAGAATAAAGTGACGAATTCGTATAATATTTCAAATTACTAAGGAGAGCCACTGTACGGTTCGAGAATCTAACGGGACGCTTGGCCTGTGTGTTTGCGCGATCAGCACGTACGCCCGCTATTGTTCAAGGTTTCCATCGCTCGCTCACAAAAGGACGGAGAAAGTTAGGCTCGTCGCAGGCAGGAATTGGAAACTTGAACTCGCGAGTTTCCTGCTTGGAAGAAAATACAAGCAGGGGCTCTCAATGTTCGGAGTTTCTTATTTCTACTGCTTTTATACATTATGGTGTATATCAACTCGCCCCCCCTTTGGATAGAGCCTTACTTTCGTCATCGTTTTTGTGTCTCTACACTATTTACAATTATTTACATTGCGGGCATAAGGCCTTGCGTCTCGGTAATTTGCGTGACGTCTCCGGCGAAACTTGTAACGCCCCCTGGCGTCGTTCGCATAAGGGAGATCCTCTTCAGAGAAATTCGTGTTGACCTCCTCTTCCTCCTGGCTGATTGACTGCGCCTGCGCGGCAACACTGTTGGACGGCTGTACGGTATTTGACAGACGTGATAGGCCTGATGGCCCTGGTGCATGGATATCCTCATCGAGTGAGGGAGGAACTCGATCGAGCTTTGTTACGTGCGGCTGTGCGCCGATACGTAGAGCTACGGGCGTAGCGGGTGCTGGATGTACAACCGTGTTTGAACGCAGTCGACCCGGCGGGCTTGACGTGGAAATGTTCTCGACGGGTACGGAGAAGTCTCGGTTGAGCGTCGGTGCGTACGGCTCTTCGCCGATACGTGATGCTACGGGTGTAGCGGAGGTTCCGGTGCTCGCCTGATTGGCGCGGGACGAAACACCGAGGGATGGAGATGGTTCCCTGTCATCCTTGTAGTCGGCTTGGGTTTCTTGTAACAAGCTCGGTGATAGTTCTTTAGGAAAATCTGGTCGGACGGGTGCTGGCCAGAGGTCTTTCCCGTGGACCTTTTATTCGTTTCCGTCCTTCTGAATGTGATATACGTCTCTCGAAAGATGTTGTGTGATTCTGTACGGTCCGATTCGACGATGATCTAATGCTGCATTGTAACCGGCGCCTTTATTTGATAACCGGTGGTTGGTGGTAACTACCCAATCTCCGACTTTATAGTGCGGTTCGAGTGCTTCGGTGGTATACCTTTCCTGATAGGTTCGCTGGTGCTGGAGGGCTTGATTGTGTCGTTGCTGTCGATCCTCTGAAGGATTTACCTCTGGCGGTGAAGGTGCTGAGTTGTGCAGGCGCCATTCTCCAGGTAGCGGAATAGTCTTCCCGAACAGCAGGTAGCTGGGAGTGTGTCCGGTGGCTGCGTTGCGACGTCGACGAAGTCCAAATAAAAGTTCAGGTAAATACCGGTCCCACGTGCGTTGAGTCTCGGGGCTTAATCGCAGTCGAAGCCCTTTCTTTATCTCCTGATTTCGTCTCTCGGTGGGGTTGGCTCGTGGGTGATAGACGGGAGTGGTCCACAGCGCACAATCCCAACGTCGACTGGCTTCGGCCCACACTGACCCCGTGAATTGTGTCCCGTTATCACTCAGGATCCGACGGGGGTATCCCCAACGAGAGAAAACTTCTTCTTCTAATAGCTTCGTTATGTGAGTGGCCGTGGATGAACGCATGGGAAATGCTTCGGTCCACCGTGAGAACATATCCGTTACTACCAGTATAAAACGATGTCCTTTGCTGCTACGTGGATAAGGTCCCATCAAGTCAACGGCGATAGCATCCCAGGCGGTGCGTGCTGACCGCGGTCGTGGGGTGTCTGGATATTTCGCGTGTTTGGGTTTACAGAACACGCACAGGTGGCACCCCGCGACGTACCTGCGAATCTCTCGACTCATGCCGGACCAGATGAAGTGTTCACGAACGGCACGGATAGTTTCCTCTGCTCCAGGATGACCAGAAAGTGGTGCGTCGTGGTACTCCCAAATAACTCTTTGTCGAAGAGGTTTCGGAACGGGTAGTAGCCATCTGGTAAGATCATTGGCGAGGCGTCGGAAACCATTTTGATCCAGGCGATGATTTTGTAAGAATCGATCCTCTTCCGTTGTTCGCCGTGGTTTACTCTGGATCTCGTGAAATCGTGTGATGTCGGCGTTTACGTCCGGGTCCTCTAGCTAAGCCATAACGATGTCTTCAAATAGGGAGGGGACATATGTAGCGTTAATGACTGGAATCGGATCAGAGAGTATTTCTTGAATGTTTGAGCCAGTGGGTGGCACCATCGGTTCCAGGTCGGGCTCTCCCGGTGATGGCGTCTCAGGATCAGGATAACGAGATAGAGCGTCGGGCAATTCGTTATTTTTTCCGGGGCAGTGTTCGATATCAAAAGTATATCGACTAAGAAAAACGTGCCATCGTGTCAATTTGTCACGCGTGTCCTTTTGACGGTCTAGCCAGATCAATGTCTTGCTATCGGTGCGCAGTACAAATCGGCGATCCTCCAAGTATGGCCTGTAATGTGTGATCGCCCAGATAATGGCAAGACATTCTTGCTCGTTGCAGTGATAAGCTGCTTCGGTCGGAGAAAATTTGGCGCTGGCATATGAAATGATGCGGCGGTTTCCTTCCGGCCCTGGCTGCATTAGCACGGCGCCCATCCCTCGGGCGCTGGCATCTGTTTGCAGGATGAACGGTAGAGATGGATCGGGTCGGCTGAGAGGTTGGTGGTGGCGGAAAGCTTCTTTTACGTCCTCCAGAGCTTTCTGAGCTTCTGCATTCCATCGATAGGGACGTTTAGGCGTCAGTAGATCCGTCATGGCTGCTATGGTTTCAGAGTAATGCGGAATGTACTCATGTAACCAGTTCATGGTACCCAATAAGGATCGCAACCCTTTCCGGGTGCGAGGTGGCACTGCCGAGAGGATTGCTTGAAGATGCTTAGGCTGCGGTAGGTTTCCTTCCGAGGAAACGACATGTCCAAGGTATGGTAGGCTGCCTTGCGCTAACTTGCATTTTTGGGGCGAGCAAGTGAGTCCATAGATGTTGAGTCTCTCGAAGACCAATAGACCAATGCCAGATGTCGAAGGTGCTGCTCCCAATCCTTTGAGTAGATGATGATGTCATCTAGATAAGCGATGGTGAATTGGCCCCAGTGATCGGCGAGCACGTGACGCATCACAGTTTGGAAGGTGCCGGGTGCGTTTTTTAAACCGAAAGGCATTATCCGGAATTGATACTGGCCGCCGCTGGGTGTAGTGAAGGCGGTATATTTACGCGATTCCAGGGCCAACGGAATTTGCCAATATCCGCTTTTTGAGTCCAGTGTAGAAAATATTTTGGCACCCCCAAGGTCCTTCAGAATTTCGTGAATCCGTGTTGAGCATTGAGGAGCATCCACGGTTTTCTTATTGATGCGACGAAAATCTATACAGAAACGGTAATCGCCGTCCTTCTTTCCTGCGACCACTATGGCAGAGCTGTATGGGGAGTTAGCTGGCTCGATCATTCCGTCAGCGAGCATGTCGCGCACCTGTTCGTCGAGCCAACGGCATTTCTCCTCTGAATAGCGGCTTGGTGGCTCGCGGAATGTGGCAGGATCGGACAGCTGAATCTCGTGTTCGACCGACATGCTCTGGCGTAGAGGTCCCCCTTGGTGAAATACGGAAGCGTGCTCTTTTTCTATGTTCAGGAAACGGCCTTGTAATTCCGACGGAAAATCGTGGTCTAATTCTGGTAGACAGTGGTTGACGATGGGTTGTCGGGTCTCGGAGATGAGATACAACCGCTTCCGGTCTTGAGCTTCTACGTAGATGCATCCTAGGCAATGCTCGTAGATAACTTGATGTTGATCAAACCAAGGAATTCCGAATACTAATTCATTGGATAGTTCATTGCTGACGAGAAAATTTCCAGGGTATTTTTGTCCTCCGACTTCAGGTGCTAACTGGATTGACCCGATCAAATTGAGTACTGATCCTCGTGCCGCAAGTCTAGCGTAGGGTGGACTGGTTCTCAGTGATCGTAACTGTTCTTCACTCAAGAGGGATGTGTGTACAAAATTGTCCGAAGAGCAGGAATCTATGTAGGCAACTGCTTCCTTTTCACCGAGTCGTACCCGGAGACTCGAGATCCGACGTGGGGTGGCGCTGGTAACATTTATTGCCGGGGTCCCTGATTGGCGGTTGGCTCGACGGCCTCCCTGGCCGTCGAGCTTCGCCAGTTTTCCTGATTAAAATCTCTTCGTTGAGATTGGAAAACCGGACAGTCTCGGTGGAAGTGATTTTCGGGGAAATAATTGCACGGCGGAGCGTTTCGGCGACGCTCGGGTCCGTTGCTGACAGATCCGGTGGGAGTGGGTACTTTCTTCGTTTCTCCTTTCTTCGGTTCTTTCCGGGTGTGTTCTTCGGATTCGTCCATCTCGGCTTCTGCGCCGCGGTCCATCAAATCTCCGAAATTCTGCGGAAAGGAGGCACGTATGACTCTACGTATTGATGGACGCAGAGACTCCAGAAGAATTCGGACGATGTCTTCTTCGGCTGCGGTGGGTTGAAGTCGTAGAGCTAGCATATATTTTTGCTGTAGAAATACGGCCACGGGTTCCTTCTCAGTTTGTTTCCTTGAGTAGAGCTGCGCGTGCAAGCGCATGAGTGTGGTGTGGCTTGAATATTTCTGTCGAAGAATCTCCTTGAATTTGTCCCAACAGAGTGAGAGTGATTTGTACACTTCCCACCACTTGGCTGCTGACTCCTTCAGGGCCTTGCTGACAAGACGAGTTCGTTGCGAAGACTCAATCGACATCTGTGAAAAATAATGTTTGCACTCGCGTATAAACGAGTCGGGATCTTCGTGCTCATGCCCAGAGAAGGTGGGCAGATCGAGAGTAGGTGCTCGGACAGCTCGAATTAGAGCGGCCCAGTCATTGGTAGAAGCTACCCCTGTAGTGGCAGCAGCCAGTGTATTGTACTGTGGCACCAAACCAGTGATGGTCGGCATGGTGTTGGTGGACGACCCTGCTGGTGGCTGGTATGTCGGCTGTAGGTCGAAGGTAGGTCTTCCTTGAGATGGGATTTCGCTTCTCGATGAGCCTGGCCTCGGGATGGAGTGAGGCCTGTAAGTAGGCGAGGAACTGCGTGCTCGTTGTCGATGCTGTCGAGCGGCTCGTGGCAGTGACGAAGGTCTGACGAGGTCCTCCATTGCGGTTGTTTGAAGAAGTTCTTCTGGAGCAGGCGTGCTGCAGGATAAAATTTGTAGCTCAGGTTGGTCGATCTGTTTTTGCTCTGAAGCTGAAGTGCCTGGCTGCGAAAGGTCCTTGGCCGCCTCTTCACACGGCCTCAAGTGTGGAGTTGCTTGAGAAGAGCTTTCGACAGCGATCATGTTCTTGTCTTCCGTAGACGACGAGGCTTGCTCTAAATTGAAGTTGTCGGGCGCCACCGGATGTTGTTGACCATTTCCGGAAATGGATGGCGTGGAACGGGTGATGATGGTACGCTGTGGGATGTTCTTTCTCCTGCTCGGCGGCGTCCGAATCACCATCGTCCCTTCGAGGACCTTTCTTTTTTTTCTTAGGTCAGACGATAGAGCATGGTATCTTGATGGTCGTGATGGTGTGACAGCGTCTTGTCACGTCTCGTGCCCCTAGGTTGGGCCGCCAATTGTTATCTTCCTCCTTTATATGATGTGAAAACGGCCGTTGCTTTCCTTACTTCACTTATTTACAACTGTAGAAATGCTTTTCACGGGTCTGCTCTTTCCATCTATTTTCTCCTTCCTCTTATGGGGTCTAGGAATCGTTGAAGGACAATTGATTTCACGGCTGGATCCTTGTAGATAGTTGCCCGTTCCACATTGGCCGGATAAGCCAATTTCCTTGAGGTTGTTTCGACCGGATAATGGGGACGAAGCGATTCGTTCGGTCGGTATTCGTCCAGTGCTTTATAGAACTCCTCGTTCGGACACGTTTCAATCGTCTGCGGTCGGCGAATACCCAACTTGGTTGGTCGGATAAGGCGGCGGTATTTGTCCCGCGTTTTCTTCCTTTCTACTTCTACCGGGTCCTCCCGGAGAATCCTGATCTCGGAGAGTGGCTTCCGGTTGGATGGATTATGGTAATCCGGAATTGGTTCTGGCGGGTAGAAGATGATTCCCCGTTCGATATTTAGATTGATCACCAGACTCCAGTCTTGATCCGGACGCACTGGTATCCATGTCTTCCGGGCTTTCGAAAATTATGCCCGGATTTCCCGTCGTATCTTGCGTGCTTTCCGTGGACTTTCTGTTCCGGGCGGCAGAGGAGCAAATCGGCAGAGCGGTGATGCCTTGTTAGCGATTGGTGCCGGAAGATCACTGTTGTTACTGGTCACCTCCTGGTGACCCTGGGGCGGGGTCGTCCCCTCCGGGGGGACAACTGATGTGTGTGTTCCCCACCTCCTGTGGGTGACTACCAAGAATGTTTACCACTTCTTGGTGATTATGGGTAGCGTTCCTCGCCGCCTCCTGGTGGCGAGACTCCAGGTGCGTCCCTCCTTGACGGGCCTTGATCCGACGGCGAAGTTCAATCTGCCGAGAGTTTAACCCCATCCAGCCAATATTCAAAAGGTCTACCTTGCGGAAGCCTAGAGCAATACCAGGTGAAGGAATCTGGCTCTCAGCTCACAACTCGAACAACTCGCTAAAAGGACTATCCACTTAAGGCGCCTGGTAGAGAGTGGTTCGAGCTTGTGAGTGACAGAGGGTGACTTGAATTAAGCGAAGTCAGACTACGTTATGTCTTTTTTCTCTGAAAAGAGCAGGGTTTTGTTTGGAGGTTGACGTCAAGAAGGAGAAGCTGGTTCGGTTATAATGTAGATTTATTCTTTCTTTCTCCCTAGGCAAAGAGAGAACCGAGGTTGCAGAGCGAGTAGTCGTTGCTGATCGATGGCAGGATGCCGAGTGACGATGGTGGCTGAAACGTGCTCCTTCATGCACGGAGACTCAGCGCGCGCGCCAAGGCTCGTCGCGAGACTCCCACTCCGTGCAGTTGGAGCGAAGTAGGGATGCCGATCCGCGAGTTTGCCCCACCATGCGATTTTTGGGGACCCGCGCGCCAATGGTATCATTCTACGTTTAAGCCTTGTGCCAGGCGTTGCGTTGTGCTCGCTCTCCGTTCTCTCTGCGTTACATAGTTCCTTAAAATTAACTTAAGAGCTAATTATATTCGGTAATGCGGTTGGAAACTAATATCCATTTTGAATATTAATATAATATGCGATACTACCATAAGATAATAATGTAATAATAACTCTAGTGTAAAAAGACGAAAAATGAAAATAGTAAAGATAGATCCTCAATTAACAATAAAATATGTAATGCAATAATATCATAATAAAACTAATAATATAATGTCATATCAACCAAAGAACGTTATGAAAATATTAATAATTGAATATGATAGATTAATAACATCATGGAGAAGTAATGAAATGACATTACTGTAAGAATTAAAATTAATAATACCGAGATCCTCAATTAACAATATAATATGTAATGCAATAATATCATAATAAAACTACTAATATAATGTCATATCAACCAAAGACTGTTATAAAAATATTAATAATTGAATATGATAGATTAATAACATCGTGGAGAACTAATGAAATTACATTACTGTAAGAATGAAAAAGAATAATAGCGAGATCCTCGAGTCGTGCAGTGGTAATTAATTTTGTATTAATTAAACTGGTAACCTTTACCAGGACATGTCCATTCGTATGCATCCGAATACACATGTCCGCAATATAAAGTTAAAAACAATTAAAATAGAATAAAGTCACGAATTCGTATAATATTTCAAATTACTAAGGAGAGCCACTGCACGGTTCGAGAATCTAACGGGACGCTTGGCCTGTGTGTTTGGGCGATCGGCACGTACGCCCGCTATTGTTCAAGGTTTCCATCGCTGGCTCACAAAAGGATGGAGAAAGTTAGGCTCGTCGCAGGCAGGAATTGGAAACTTGAACTGGCGAGTTTCCTGCTTGTAAGAAAATACAAGCAGGGGCTCTCAATGTTCGGAGTTTCTTATTTCTACTGCTTTTATACATTATGGTGTATATCAAATTGTTTAAATAATTAAAAAACAAAGTTTTACGTATCCATCAAAAAATTTTAAAACTTAAAAAATTGAGTTATTTTCAGAAGCAGAATCGTTTGGTAAACCCATTTTTACGTTTGGTAGTTCGGTGACCCAAAAACTTTATGATCTACAGTAGTTTTTCTATAAGTGGTGGGGGCAGAATCAAAAATCAAAAATCGCCAAATTTTCTTTTTCACATCGTTCAGTGGTTGCATTTTGAGGTTTGGTAGTCATTTTTTTGACGTTAGAGAGTAGATAATTGTTCAAATAATTAAAAAACAAAGTTTACGCTTTATTCGGGGGGCTAACTTCACACTGCCCCAAAAGGTCAAAATTTCTAAATTTTTCTTTGTGGGGCTGTTTGGTCTTCGTTTGGTAGCGTTGGGTAGTCGACTCTCAACGTTAGGGAGTTGATAGTTTTTTAAATAAACAAAAAACAAATCCTCAAGGTCAAACTCAAAATAATAAAAATATCCAAGAAATGAAAATGCAGTCTGAAGCAGAATCTTTCGGTAGGCCCATTTTTACGTTTGGTAGTTTGGTGGCCCGAAAACAATTTGATCTACAGCAGTTTTTCTATAAGTGGTGGGGGGAGACTCAAAGATGAATAATCGTCAAATATTCTTTTTCACATTGTTCAGTGGTTGCATTGTGAGGTTAGGTAGTCATGTTCTGACGTTAGAGAATAGATAATTGTTTGAATAATTGAAAAACAAAGTTTCACGATATGATAAAAAAATTTTGAAATTTCCAAAAATTGAGTTATTTCCAGAAGCAGAATCGTTTGATAGTCCCATTTCTACGTTTGGTAGTTCGGTGGCCCAAATACTTTTCGATCTACAGCAGTTTTTCTATAAGTGGTGGGGGCAGACTCAAAAATCAAAAATCGTCAAATTTTCTTTTTCTCATCGCTCAGTGGTTGCATTCTGAGGTTTGGTAGTCATGTTTTGACGTTAGTGAGTAGATAATCGTTTGAATAATTAAAAAACAAAGTTTCACGCTTTATTCGGGGGGTTAACTTCACACTGTCCCAAAAGGTCAAAATTTCTACATTTTGTCTTTGTGGGGCTGTTTGGTCTTCGTTTGGTAGCGTTTGGTAGTCAACTCTCAACGTTAGAGAGTTGATAGTTTTTTAAATAAACGAACAAATAAATCGTCAAGGTCAAACTCAAAATAATAACAATATCCAAAAAATGAAAATGCAGTCTGAAGCAGAATCGTTTGTTTGGCCTATTTTTACTTTGGTAGTTCGGTGGCCCAAAAACTTTTTGATCTACAGCAGTTTTTCTATGAGTGGTGGGGCAGACTCAAAAATCAAAAATCGTCAAATTTTCTTTTTCGCATC